>DWQX01007108.1:0-10501 GCA_018245475.1 Pharmacophagus antenor | reverse complement strand
ATTGTGGATCGTGCCGTTCGTTGTGTGCTGGGGAAAGAAAATCTGACTACCGAGCGGTAAGAACATGGTTCAATAGTACAGCGCGAACGCTGCAACAAATGTCGCGTGGCAGCCGCTGATGCACCAGGAGCTGACGAAGTCACGAACACGTGTACAAGTTTTGCTAGCGACCGAACGAGCGCGGCTGTGCAGCCCGGACTGGTCTCTTACGTGCTATCGCAGAGCATTCAGCATACGTTCGAGACGGGTTCCTCCAGGAGCGCTAAGCGTGTAGACGAAGGACGCGCTCAAGTTCACAGTAGGTGACCGTTTCGTTAACGCGAAGCGGACGTGCCTGTGTCTGCGTCCATGTCCCCCGCGCTAGGAGCGGACGCCTGGACTTCAGGGCTCGGTCTCCTGTACATTTTCGAACCAGTCGTCACGTTGAAACGTTTAACGTTAATTTTATCAATAGGACCGAGTGTGGCAAATACAAAATGTTACGAAGCGAACCGCTTGCGGCCGGTCCGAACCCGTCGCGTTGTTCAATTAGCAGTCGTATTATACTTACTATTTAAGTTGTTTACAACTTTTTTAATATGAAACTTCCATTTGGCTAATCGTCTTTCCTTTCCCGCTGTGAACTTTACTCTAGACAAGTGCCGTTGAATAATATTGCAGGGCTCGGAGGCCGAGCGGCGCCGGGCGCCGCGACCGCGGGGTCGGCGGGAAGAAAACTATTTTAACAATTAACTTTTCTACTTGCTTGAAAATGTTTATCAAATTTTAAGTTGAAGATTATGCTATGTTGAACTGAAAACCCGGTGAATCCAACTTTCAGCAAGTGCTTTTCACCGAAGGGTACAATTGACGATAAATTTTAATTAAAGAAAAAATCATTTTGTACAGTAACTATCCAGAAGCCGAGTCTATATTTTAAACCTGTTAAAATTTGATTTTATTTTTTTATTTACATGGAATCAAATTTTAAGCAGAATATTTCAAATACAAAATATCGCCAAAAATCGTATCACTCAATGGAGTTATTTAAGACGGGTTCTCTTCGTGTACGGGTATATCAAATTTCTGCTCTTTAACTAGTACTGGTAAGTTTAAATTAACATTTATGACAATTTAGCTCATCACATCTGCTAATGTCGCACAAAGGTCTACGAAATCGTCAGACTTAATTCCGACATCGAAAACTGAACGTCCGAAATTCTGTCGGAGGATTCCCATCACGTCCCCATCCGAGGCGGCACGAACACCGACAGTTGGCGGTCGGCACGGACGGTACGCAGCGGAGACGGCGCAGAATTAACCGGACCCATCTGCCGGCGGCGCGCGGTCAGAATCGCTAACGAACAGGTAGAAACAAGTTGCCAGTTCCCGCGCGCTACGAGCGCACGACGTAGCGCTGGTCGTAGCGCCTCGCTACGTGAACAGAGACTAGAGCGTAGCGCCTTTGCGAATTTTCGCCAGCTGGAGGTGGTCCGGTTGATTAGCAGTTGTGCCTCCAATGTTAAGATTGTATTGGGAACGTCGCTGCCGTCAACGGATGAGGTTGATTTGTTACGTTTCTTGTAACGCAGAGAGTTTGGGAATAAAATTGGTTTGTCGTTTTACTAACTGCAGGTGGTTACAGTCGCAGAACGTCCAATTAGGTAACACCGCTATGGGGCATCTCATTCTGCTGCCAACATGTAGTGTGCATGCATTGCACCTGTTTGCGGGGCTATCATCGAGTCAAGGACCTCGTCGGTGGTACTCCTCAATTTTTAGTGAATTAGTGTCGCGTTCCAAGCCCTAAGTGTAACATGGAAGCACCGCTCTTTGGAAGGTCGTGACGAAGCGGGACTACCTCGTCCCCCAGCGGAATATGTCGACTGTATGTTCCCCTCAGAATCCGTTTGTATCATAACACCCTTACAAAGGCAAGCTACGGCCCTGTGCGCCGAGTCCCCCCCGCCCCCGTGCAAATTAGTGAAAATGTGGTTAACAGCACTTAACATGTGGCGAGCACGATGATGTGTACACATCCCAAACTATCGTCATAATTGTAATATTATGGAGTAACACATAACATCTTGCGAATTTCCCGCTTTCTTTGAAGGTATGCATGAAAAACTTTTTAGCATCATACCGACAACTTGGGAGTTAGAAATAAATATGTCTTTTGAAATAATTTTGAATTATAGTAATTGTTTAACACAACTCTAGTTTTTTTTCTATTTTTTTTAATAGTCGCGCGAACAAATCGTTTCGTGGAGTTCGATTCGAATATTGAAGTAGACGGAGACAGTGGGGGCGGGGCCGTGTGGGGGGGCCGTGTGGGGGGGCCCCCCACCCGCACGACTACAGTACGCTCGCGGATCTCTCACTTAATCATCTCTCATTATTTCCTGCTCACAACGCTGCGAGCGCGACAGCCGCGCCCGGAGCAACGTCCCGCACTTAACTGGCGTCGGAGAAGCTGGGGTTCGAATAATTTTTTATCGTACCCTCTCTGCGATACGACGCAAACGGCTGCATGACCCTGATCATAGAATGCAGAGATAGTATCCGTTTATTTTTAACCATGAACATTAGCTTTTTTTACTACCAAAATAGTGTAATCAAGCCAATTGTATACATTCCAAGTGCACAATACAAACGGTGAACTCGCGCCTTTCACGAATCAATATATTACGACAACGTAACATTCCTCGCATATTATGCAAAACCAATTTACCGCGTCGGCTCGCATTCGATCTCGACAAGTTAATGTAACGATTTACAAGGCAACGAAATTATATACACGGCGGCCGATAATAAATTATAATAATCCAAAACAAACCAACACAAGTAAAAACTCCACGTAAGCCGTAGTGAATAAATCAAGTCGCAAACGGCTGCGGAACCGTATCGGACGGGTAAACCCCTGCCTGGTAACCGGGTTGTAGCGGGATTTAAGCGGATATAACCGGCGCGGGCACCTGCGATAACGACCCGCGTCGCGGTCGCAGCGGGGCCGCTGCGGGGCCGACTCGTGCTTAGCTCGGTGCGAAATTGTTTTTGTTCGGTTTACCTTGCACTGTGTTTAACAGATGTTTGTTTTGACATTAGGTTTACGATAATCCGAAAATTTTCCCCTAAGCGATTTCCTCTTAAATGCTACTGTCAATCGGAAAGTTATAAGATGAATCTGCCTCCGAAGCACGCTGATTTATTTATAGCTTCTCATGTAAGAACTAGCGGAGTGCAGACACTGGTAAAATTTTCTCGAACCCACTTTGCCTAGGTTCCACTCATCAGGTAAATCTGCCGCCGTAACACTGCTGCTGTATTCCGCCAGATACATCTAGTCTATGCCACTTAACATGTGGATCGACATCCACTAGTATACGAAATCAGGAAAAACTTACACAAACTAGACCAGGAAAACATAAACGTCACACCATTCTGGGTGAGAGCTCATGCTGGAGTTGAAGGAAATGAGCGAGCAGACTTGCTGGCAAAAGAGGCACTGCTCAGAAAAACAGCTCCAGATTATGACCTCATCCCAACCTCACGTGTAAAAAGAATACTGAGAACACAAACGTGCAAAGAACGGGACGAAAGATATCAAAAAAGTGACACAGCATCTATCACAAAAATATTCCTTCCTAATGTAATTGATGCACACAATGTTCTAAAGAAGATAGATCTGAAACCAACCACAGTACAAGCTCTAACAGGACACGGCGGGTTTGGGCAATACCTTCACCGCTTCAAACTAAAAGACTCGTCAATATGCATATGCAATACTGATGAGGAAACTATCTTGCTCCTGCTCGTACACTGTCCAAAATATTTAAAAGAAAGAGCGGACACAGAAATTAGATTAAAAGGGAAGATCAGCAGAAATTATTTTCCTGATTTACTATACACGAATAACAGAGATATTTTATTAGATTTAATGGATAAAGTAACAAGAGGCGCCAGGGAGAGGAACAATAGTAAATAGGAAGATAGATTAAAAACCTTAGTTTAGTTTAATAATAAAAATAAAATTAAAAAAAAAAACTATGATGAATCCTGAATTACATCACGTTGCACAAACATCGTTTTTCCAATCTCTATTTAAAAACACGAATATTCATTTACTAGTATTAAATTAAGCATATACAAAATAAGCACTACACCGAATAACATATATACCCACATAATAATAAGCAATAACGAATGACTAGCAAACAAGATCCCTGATACTCACGTCGGGGGATACATAAGAAAGCGTCAGAAGAAAACCTTCCGACGAAATGCAAAAAAGAAAAACGTGTGGATCGAGATGCCATGCTATTATATACCATCGAAGACTGGATGACTTTACGCAAAGCCGTCTATTTATGTTTGCAGTTTATAGCTTCGATGAGTAATTAATTTATCATCATTAGCACGAAATGCGAATGTTATCAACACAAGTGATAGATAAGTGATCGCGGTTCTGTCAATGCTGTCTCTTTATATTGTAACATAATATTTCGCAAGTATTATAACATTCGTTTATCTCATGTCTAACTGAATAAAGTTATTACTAATTAAAAATTAAAGTTCCAATAAGCAGACGATTTTTTCCCCGTTGCAATTCTAACTCGTGAGGCAATCTTTCGCCGACGTGAATTTAAAAATCTGAAACAATCGGTCATAATTTCCCGGTTGGTATTCTGCGGGAGCGCGGAATAAGCGATGTATCGAGGGGCGCTTCCAACCGGGCGCCGGCGCGACGTGATGCCGCAAACCGGTCCCCGCACCAAGTGTGACCGGCTCACAATGGAACCGGGGCGCGAAGTTCCGTCAGGTCCGGGCCGCATTGTATCCTTGCACGTTCGAATTTTACAATCTCGATGTTGGTCCATTGTAGCGGAGAAATATTTTCCCATCGCCCGAAAGTGTTTCATAAAATTCAACTTATTTCGGATTTCGTTCGACAATTAAGAGAAAAGAAGCGCGTAACAATATATTTGTGTGTCTGTGGACATGTTATTATGAGACCACCGGACAAGATTTGGCAAGTGCCCACCAGACAACAGTACGGAATCAACGGCCGTATGGCTACCTGGAGAAGTTACACCGTGTATAAAAACGGGCACATCGTGAAGTGAGACACTTCAGGTGCTAATATATCGAACTGCTGATTTACCACCAACGCAAAATATTTAAGGCGAACACTGTCACAGGTTCACGTCAATTGATTCGATGAAATTCCTCCTTTGTGTTATCGATTCAACTCGCCATTACCATCTAGTGAACCACTCCAAAGTCCTATCAAGTTCTCGAATTCGTTTTAGAACCGTTCCACTTGAAAACATGCAGATCAGATCTACGCGCAGTTAGACGCCGAGCGTTAACGAAGTCTGCGTGGATAGACACGACTCCACTACCTCGCAGTCGGTCGGCCACGAAACGCAATTAATGGTCGCACGGCGCGACGAGGCGTGCGTTCTAACCGGTTTAGCTCGATCCAATCGCGTCTGCCGAGCCCCCGCGCCGCCACCTCCCGCCGTGCCTGCCATGTGCACCGGTTACACCGCAATATGCCTATCATTTTAATTACTTAACTCGAAATTTACTTTATTTAATTAGGATTTCATTCGACGTTCGTGCGCCGCGGAACGAGCAAACGTTTCTTACGCCGGACCGAAAATTTAAGAGAAATAAGCAATCATTGTGATTCGAGCTCGGACAGTACAGTGTCTATTAACGACAAGCCAACATGATCTTAGTTGGCATGACGTCGGGCGCTCTTGCGAAATACTCTGACACTTATACGTACAGTAATAATATTTTGGCGGCAGTTTGATATTGAAGGTGCTTGTTTTTTACGTGGCTGTCCCACTGCTCTCTACGCTAGGCAGTAGTTCGCACAATTTAAAAATCTCTTCTAAATAGCACGTCCTCAAAGTGAAATGTGGCCCGAGATAAGTTTGGGGATCCCCGTCTTCGCGCATATTTCAAAATCGAAAGCGGTAGGGCAAACTGTAGTTCCACCTGATAGTGAGCTTCACAAAGTTATCTCGGCCTGCCAACAATGACCCCACCCTCATGATGGATCGTTATAGGTACCCGCACAGCTCGGGTCGTTAGGTAGCGTTACATTGCGCAACACTACCCTTTTTATCATTTTTACACAACACTAGCTCGCCAACTGTTTCTAGCGGTAAAATAACGAAAGTGCCGACTATTAAATTAATATTTATCCCATTTCAACCATCTACTTTCACTAAATACATCGATAAAACAATGAAATTCGATTTTAGATTATGCTCTGAACAGCAGCAGATAAAAGTAAAATTACAATGAGTTTCTTTTAAGTGGCAAAATGAAATCGGATGTTCGTGCCGATTGCTTGCTTTCAAGTGTCAATCGGTTGTAACCAACGAAAGAGAATCGTATGAAGTTAGAAAATCTTTAAACAATTTTACATGTAACAATGACTTAAGTCGTTCAGTACAAAAGCTTGCACCTCTATAAATACAACTTGCTTTAACCGTACCCGCTGTTGGGAAAGTAAAACTCGTTCTCCCTCTTCCGGAACAAATTCACCAACTAAATTTTTTTTTTATCGCTATTTTTACTTTATCCGAGCGGGGAACCATTAATCTGGTCCGTTTTCTTTTTTCTTTTTTATTGAAAAGACTATAATTATTTCGCCGACAGCACTACAGTCGCCGGTAATTACTCGCCGGCGTTGTCCGCACGCGGATAAAATAAACTTTAGCAAATGAAAATGGGACAAAAACGGTTATTCAACGAGATCTCGTTGAAGTTACCCAAGGTGAAACAATGTTAAGTTTTAATATAGGCGGAGATTATGGATTCGGGCACAATAAACAGTGTTCGATTATTTTAAAACACCGCCCTGAAGAAGACAATAGAAAAGAAGACAAGAGAAAATAGTTAGAGGAGACTTTTCCTCCGATGTACAATTTACTACAGCAGAGCAACCTTTACTTGTTCTAGCTTGAAGGTTGCTAAGGCTAGTTAAATCGCTCTGGTACCGCGACGTGCGTTCGTTCAGTACATTTTTTGTAATGTAAACGGAGAGATGAAAAGCTCTTGAGATACAAATTCCAGAGAAGAAGAATTTCGCTAACGATCTATTATCTACAGTGAAGCAGAAGTGTGCAAACATCATGTTCTGGTTGGAAGAACGCTGCAGCTGGAACGCACTGAGAAACACTGAAGAAACAACACTACCTTGCCTTGTTGCCGTCATTAGTTTTCGTTGTAGGAAAAACGTTCGGGAGTGGTCTTTCGATGAGTTAACGAGTTAATATTCAATACCAATAATGCGCTAAACGTAATGTTTAAGCCCTTCATGTGAACAATTGTAACAGTTCCCGCAAATACCAACAGTTAAATATTGACGCGAGATCAGTGTGCACGCTGCACGAATCTCGCGATCCACTTTTTGGACAGCTGGGCGGTCCCATCAAGTGTAATTAACGTGAAGTCGGAGCGCCGGCGGAAGCTGTGCATACAGAGCGCTAATCAATTTTCATTAGCTCGATGTGATGAATGTTGCACGCGACCCGAACCGGCCGTCTGTTTGATGTGCACGATGGTGGGCTTGCAAGTCCTCCACGATTGCGACAGGGAGTCTCGGCTACGTCTCGGGAGTTTAGTTACAAGGGGTATCCGTATAATTACATTATTACTTTCACTGGCTCCGTGGCGCAGCCGTTTACCCTCTTGCCTTGTAACGGGAGGTCCCGGGTTCGATTCTCGGGCCGCAGGACCAGTAAAGTCCGAATGGTGGTAGGATGTTTCCAACCCGCCTGGCAAGCTACCTCATTGTCACCATCAGTTAAAATCGAGATCAAATGTTAGCTCATAACCGATAAATCGTCTTTTAGCACAGTTATTGCAGAGGTATTGTCAAAATATACTTCTAGAATCGTTCTATTTCATCAGAAGAAGTATATTTTCGTACTGGATCGAAATATTTTCTTTGACGAGAAAAACACTACATTGCTTAAATAAGAACCGGTACAAATCATCGACATTTAACAAGAAATTAATTACTTCGTACGTGATTTGACTGGAGGACTTTGGGGACTGAATAAGTCATCTCAGTTAAGAGATTTACGTGCCCCCAAGCGGCCACTGTCTGCATACTAATCGCTTCGAAAGATTGTTACGGTCTTCCTCAGGCCCCCGGCGGACGTGTCACCCGCTCCGCGGCGGCGAGCTTGGCGGCCGCACACGTCACATTCGAGTGCCGCAGCGCGCCGAGCCCGCGGCGCAGCACGCCTCGGTTGGAGCATCAATTAGGATCAACGGGCACGATCACTTGGCACCCCGCAATGCTCGACGCGCGCCGTCGTCGGGTTCGTACCCAATTAGGGCCATTCGGCAGGAGCCGGCGCGGCTCGCGTAATTGTCGCGAACGAACGCTTTTGCCGTCGGATCGATCGGAACTGTACGGGTTGTTTGAATGGGGTTTTAATTGTGTTAACGGGTGGGGGGAACCGGGACAACGACCACTGGCAGTGATACGATGCGTCCGGGCTCGTTGCGAAGCCGCAGAACGAAAACGTATCGGGTGTTTTATTCGCAACACCGAGCGCCGAGGTGCAGGCAGCTTCCTGTTAGCGTGCAAACTAGAGCGCATCTGGAACAATGTGTAATGTGTAAAGAGATCTACAGACACGTTGTGCACATATTTGTATTCGTAAATAATGTATGTCATGAATGTGTTCGTTTCAACGATCTATTATACAGGATATTTTTGTTCACGATTCTTAAAGTGCTGTGTTCGTATTAAAAAAAAACCTTACCTTTTCAAAGTGCATGATTTCAGCCAGAAGGACAAAGCTGACGTAGATGAATCTCGCATCTTCACAGGATCTCGCTTTGACCCTGTAGCCGGGCCTATTGTAGAAATATTTGTAACCCGTATATTCCGAACTGTTGATGTCCACTTTAAGACCGCCACTGAACTGCCAGTCACCACCGCAGCCGTGACAGACCCCTTTGGGCGCAAACTTCTCCCAGGCCCGGGACCTCGGCAGACCGTTTATGAGGCCCGCCCCCGCAACGCCGCTGCGGGGGCGTGGCCATGTGCCCGCACTGTCCTTTGGCCTGAGGCCCGGTGAGGCCCTTTGCAGTTTCCACTCTTCGGAGCTCCTAGTATCAGC
The DNA here is from genome assembly GCA_018245475.1 of Pharmacophagus antenor. NCBI lineage: Eukaryota > Metazoa > Arthropoda > Insecta > Lepidoptera > Papilionidae > Pharmacophagus > Pharmacophagus antenor. The sequence continues at coordinate 1,361 of DWQX01007108.1, read as the reverse complement.
CGCCGGCCGCCAGCGCCATTTCGAGATCACTTATTCACTATCGAGACCGCCACTTATGACAACCGTTCATTGGCCGTGTCCAAGGTCCGCGTCTTCACGGCGGCGCACTCAAACTTCGAGGATCGCATTTAACTTTCACAGTTCTCTAACTACTTGTAAAGGAGGCGTCATTGTTAGGGGGTGTCTGTGTTTCTGATTCCGCAGTTACAGATGTTAAATAAAATAAAAAAGTAAAGGGGCATACATCAAAGTATATGTACCGAATCGACGTGAATAACAAAAAGGTATTTGGTGAGATCCGATATAGAATAGATTTCATAAGAAACTAATGAAACTGAGGTCAAACTTAAAGATTAACTTGTAAAAGTATTTCAAGACGGACGTGAATGAATGGTTTCTGCTAAAATTTTTAACTACTTCTTAATTGAGCGCGCAGATATTCTACACTAAGCCGAGTCTCCCCGAAACCACTAAATCATTGTATACCGCTGCGGCGGGGCGACGGGGCTGCGGGGCTGCGGGGCGGCGGGGCGCAGTCTCCGATGTCTATTAATCAAATAACTCCCGCGTGATTAATTAGAAAATCAGCAATTAGGATGAAATTGCTAATATCAGGGATTGCGTTCACGTTGCCCGGGCGAACAAGTAATGGAGGGGAATAATTATTTTGCTAAAGCTCTTGTATTGTTTCCTCAACCAAATACGTAGGTTCCCTAATCGAACGTGCGGGCGACGTCACCATTCATCTGGTGATCAGTTGGAGATTAAAAAGCAAACGTCGGTGATGCAAGCCGATGATATCCGCTACATAGTTACATCAACCTTTTAACTGGAGTACCCTAGTAATGTCCCCCCACTACCTAGTAGAACGAGCAGTACCGTAGCAACGTTAGTGGACGAAACAAGACATCGCGGTTTCCCCGCTCTAGTCATCGGCAGTCTCGGACAATTTGCGGCAGTGCATTATCGCATACAGATTTCAGGTCGCCCGCCCGCTTCCCCGCCGCCGCTTAATGGGAAACGAGTCGGACGTGGGTCCCGGCCACCGCGGATTAATTTCGCTTCTCGGGATTTTTGTTGCTCTTCCTAATGACGGAAACAATTCATTCGGCTCTTTGGATATATCGTTCCGGTGCTTTTTTTTTTCCTTTTCTTTTAATAGATTGATGTGAAATAGGATTTGTAGGTATGTGAGCGCCACGCGATGATACGGATTGGAAAGCCTAGACCGCGAACTGCTACGCTGTAATGCAACGAAGACATAAATTGAAAATTTTGTGCAATTAACGCATTTTTCATATGATTATTTAACCCTTTTACGTCTCCTGTTACACTGTAGGTACCAATGTTTCGGAGTAAAT
>DWQX01007107.1:0-10502 GCA_018245475.1 Pharmacophagus antenor | reverse complement strand
GAAGTTACAGTGAGAAGGGCAAATAATTTCGTTGTCAAATTATTTCCATATTTGCGATAAAATAATCGAGTAGAAGTTTTGATTGAATACACTTTAACAATAATTTATTTGGCAATATTTCGTTCGACAAAATATGACGATGAAGTAATATTTTATAAGTGAAAGCGTTAGTTATTTTATTGTTCGCATCTTAAATATTGTTTGTCTTTAAAAGCTCATATATTATCTTTAAACGTTTATTCTTATATTTGATGCAAAAAATGGTAATATTACTGCGTATTCGAAACAATAGTTCAGACTTGCAGCTGCTGCTGCTGCAGGCTTCGGAGAAGTTTGCACTGTTGGGCTTCTCGACGACTATTTCAGTTCCATCTGAACTGGCTCACAAATTCTATGATCCGTGAACTCAGATCCAAGACTTAAAACGATTGACAGATTTATATTTGTTAGTTTCGGTAGCTAACAGTCTCAGTTGCACAGTGGTTAACCCGCTTGCCTTGTAAGTCCCGGGTTCGATTAACGGGCTGCACAGTAGTAGTCTGGTTGGTGGTAGGCTTTTTCAAGCCTGCCTGGTTATCTACTACCCTTAATGGCAATCCGCCGCCATAACTGCATTGCTGTGTTCCCCCGGTCACAAATGTGAAAACCTAAAGAATTTCGGACGAACATGCTTCACCATTTACGGCCTTATTTGTCACATAACATTGTGTGAAATCGAAATCAAGTGTTACCCTATAAAAAAATCAACTCTGATTCTTCGTTTACCTCCGAAAACCATATCATCATTTAAACTTATAAAATTAAAAAAAAAAAAACATTCAAAGTCTAATTAAGATTTTTTTTTACTCAAACTTCAGATACGATGACTGTGCAGCCGATATTTCTTTTGCATAAAATATTTGTCGAACTCGTGTCACACCAAGATCGGAAGGTTAGCAATATCAAACACCATTGAAGTGTGAAATTGGATACTTCGTGAAGCGAAATGGTCACCACAAGATATACACGATTGGATGAACTTCCAAACTGATTAACGCAAAGTCAGCTGCGAAATCTAAAAGTTAAATTCAATTTTCGTGCTATGTATGCAGTGTCCATAATTAAAACGAATGACTTTCGTCATTATTATGACAACATTAAAATTGTATGTATGTAGATATATAAACATATATATGTAAACATGTATATATATACATTTCAAATAGAATTTTTACGTATAAAATTAGATTTTGTGGGCAAACCTTCAGAAGTATGTCTCATAATATAGAAAAAAATTTCAAGTGTGACAGGACGTGTCATTACTGGTCAACTGGCTTGTTTTGGAGAAGGACCCTTTTATTACGAGATTGCGCAACCCATTTTATAGCTGATTTGTTTTAATTTCTTCCATACATAGTTTTATCATTACATTGCATTGATTTAATAATTTCAACGGGGAAATGTATTTTGTCTTAATATTCTTTGTCAATCAATATTTCGTTATTTTTATATAGTTGTGTTTTTTTTCTTAAAAATACCTTTATACTAAATCATTTATTTAAAGTTTTGATGTACAAATTTGTACGTAAGTCGGACTTAATGGCAAATAGCGTTCTCTACCAGTCTCCCTTAGGGTCGAGCAGAGAAGAATTTGGCGGGCGTGTAAAAAGAATAGTACAGAAAAATTAATAATAATGCAAATAATCATGAGACAATGGAGGGTAATACATAAATAAAACTGCACGAATTTTAAATTAATAGATTTTGAATAATAGACATTTTAAATAATAGAACGAATAAAATTAATTTTCCTTGCATAAGAGCATACATGGAGAATAATTGTTATGTACATAAACAATATATAAAACAGTAAAAAAGAAAGGAATGAAAACGTTATATTCCTAAATAATATTGTAAATAAAACCTGCAAAATTTAATCTAAGAAATTTTGCTAAATTTGTTAAATAAAATGAACACGAACAAAATAAAAAAATAAGTTCACATAATAACCTGGATTGTTTTACTTTATTTACATTTTTCCTCCTCTCTTCACTCGTACTCTATTAACTTGCATTGTTAATTCCCCGCGGACGATGCCGGCATTAAAAATTATGAGATAACTTACGTTTAACTTAGCTAACACTATCTACTGAAGTTGTTACTGCATAAGCCGAGTTAAAAAGCTTATCTTTACCATACTTTAAAAGCTGAACTTGCGTTACTTATTTTTAATCTCCTTCCTACGGGAGAGTCCGTTTAAGTTCAAATTATTCTGTTCCACAGCGGAGATCGAATATCTGCATTCATTTTTCAATACTTCGCTAAGCGCTTCCGTCGAAACTTTTGTAATTAGGTCTCTAGGTAGACTGTTTTATAAGTGGTTTCGTTTGTCATAATGCCGCTCTTGTTATATCTTTGAATGAATGTTACATTGATTTAATTGATTACTGGTAATATGTGGTTATGATTTATTGAACAATTGTACAATGAATTTCACATGTTAAGTGACAACAACTGAAGATGGTTAAGCGTGTTCGCCAAGAATATATCGGGTCTCACATGCATGATTAATGGATCACATCAATGGCGTAATGGCGGCAGATTTATATAGGGAGTGACAGCCAGGCGGGTTCGAGGAAACCGACTCATCGTCCAAATTCAGATACCCATGTGGCTTCTCGTATCACAAGCCAAGCGGTCAAATAATGCGTTACGGAGGCAGTCAAAATGCTTGCATATTCTGTTATTATTTTTTTTATTTATTTCTTCGATTTCATTTTTTGAATGTACAACAGGGCCAACTTAATGTCTAGAGGCACGCTCTTTCAGTCAACCTACACGATTGTGAGCTTTATTACCTATTGAGTGCGCGAAAAATTTAAACGAATTTTTAACTCAAAAGGCGGACATTGAACTAAATAAGTTCGGAAACACTGCTCTACGGTGTTCTTCTCAAAGCTTTAGAACGAAACTCCAACGATGGTACCATAGTACGTTGGCACTAATCTAGATAGTATTCTAACAGATCTATAACCAGTAAAACACACGGTCAGTAACGTAAAGATACATGTTACGTTCGTTCACGTAAATAAAAAAAAAACCATTGCATAACAACGTATATCTTTTATTCATAAACAAAATGAAAAGTTTCTGTTACACTAAATATCTGTTCAATAGAGCGGAAACCTGGCTGATTGAGTGAAAACCGTTCGTATGGAAAGATATATTGAACGTTGTACTCTATCTTTGTTTGCGTTAATAATTGATGAAATTTTATGTTATTTTTAATAACCTGTATAATGCTGTATGACAAAGATATTAACGCTGATCTTAGAAGATGTGATTGTCGTAATATTAAAAATATTTATTAATGTATGAAGTACTCTATTAAAAAATAAATACACACATGCACACATAACCCACATGCACACTTAAACGAACAGACGTCTGCTTAAATATTTGATTACATAACCTTATAAATTAACCTATAAATTAATTACATATTATATTGTAATGAACTGAAGTTATTGTAACCGCTAAATTATATAGTAAAGTGGATAGTCCTAATACATGCAAATCTTTTGGTTCCTTTCCAGAACCTGTTAAGTGTTATACCAAACTTTATAAAATAAACGTGTTTAATTATTTTTTTACGTTTACATACTTAACAATTAGATAATAATAGAAATTATTTATTAATTTTAAAGGCCTACTTGCGAATATGATAGTCGTGGTTTATGTATTCTGTTGTCTTACACAGAAATAAATTAAGAATTATTTTAATTCGTGAAAGATATTTTACCAGAAATACCAATAGATAATTAAGTACATAGTTTTATTTAGTTCACTTGACTTGTTGGTCGGTGTAACTGTACTAGACCTGCGTCTTCCGGGGGCCGTGGATTGATTTCGCGCTAAAGAAAAACTCCTAAGTGATGAATATTTCGTTATGTGTCTGGTTGTTAATATATTTTTTTTTAATTATGTATTTAAAAATATTTAAGATTGATCAACTATACTAAATGTACTGCTTACCTAAATTACCTTGGAATCAAAGTAGTACTCGTAACATGTCTAAGATTTTATATAGTACAACAATTTTCAAGCCGGGACACATAGTAATGTTTACAAAGACTTAAAAACAATATATACATAGGAATATGGAATTATGTGCAACCAAAATAAAATTTATGGTATTATTAGAATATTTTTTTATAATTTAAACTTTTACAGGTCTATATCGCATAAATATTTACCAGGTACGATACCTAATATTCGTCTACGTTTCGGCTGATGATGACTTAAATTATAATGTATACAGATCGCGGAAGCTTAAAATATTGATTTTATTGTCTACTATAAATTCTTAATGTAGTAATCACTTTAACCACTAACTACTTCGAATATATGTCGATATTAACACGTAACACTGATAACGTGTCTCTAATAATAAGGTGTTTAAAACAAAGTGGGTAGGTGTCCCTCGCTAATAAGAAGAAATAGGGTCGCCCGACAACGCCCCTCTGATACAAAACAATATTCGTTAACTTTATTTACTAGCTAGGTATATTCAAAAAACCTTTTCACCATGTGGACACCACTCTTCCCGAAGCTAGAGAATCGAACTAGGACCTCCGTGTTATAAGACAAACGCTAAACCATTGTGCCATAGAAGATTTCAAAATCTTTCTTAATACTAGATTTACGGACACATTTTCGTGGTTTTCTTCTCGACTCCGTAGCAATTATGTGCATTATTGTAATCTAATTTTTCTTTTATTTCATCTTGCCAGAGTCAGTATAAAAAAATAAAAATGGCTTATCCATATTAGTACATACAACTTCTTCTCAAGAGTTGTTCCTTATAAATGAGGAGTTTCGTAAACCTATTGTTTAATTTTAATTTTTTTTTAAACTAAAGCCATCTATACTATCGACTTTACGTTGAACATAGTTTAATATTCCGGACAGAACTGCGGTGTCAAGACAATGATCCGATCGCTGAATAGACTCAATTGCCTTTGTTATTGAACAAATTCTCTAGGTGGGTAGACAAATTCATCCTGGATCTAATATATGCTTAGATCCAAGATTAATCGACTGTATTAAAGTAGCATCGATTTGTTTATGTCGAACATTTTCACCTCTTTGAAATTTCTTACGAATCCCTTTTATTGTAACACCAAATATACTACCTTTTCTTAGATAAACTAAAGCGAGGCGGACAAATGAGTTAAAGAGAGAGAGAGAATAAAGAAATGTAAAAGTAACCTATTCGAACATGATGCGAGTGACTTAATGATCAGCAAAAAATGAATGTGTCAACTAAAAAGGTTTGAGGAGAGATTAGAATAAGAAGAATTATTTTAATATTAGTCAATATAATTTCACTATAGTATATGAAAGAGTTTCGTTTAAGTTTAGCGGTCGACAGTGACGCAAGTTGGATTTCATTTAAGTCTTGGCTAGATTTACCCTTCATAGTTATGCAGTAGCAGAAATTGTGACGTCATTAATTACATTTTTTTTATGAGCAGTTCTATGGTGTTTGACCTCAATTGACAATCGATGTTAAGTGACAATGAGGCTATAGATGATGATGCATGCTCTCCCTAAAAATGGCACTTATACGTATGACTGCTGGAACACAGCTATGGTGGCAGATTGAAATTAAATATGTTAGCTAGCCAGAACGTGTTGAAATTACTCACGGCGCCATGGAATCGGCGAGAGACATTAATTTTTCAAGGCAGGCAACTAGTGCACCACTGCGAGTCGAAAAAGTTGATTTAAACTACGCTATAGTTGTACCAAAATTACCATGGTAACGCAATTACACGTTTTATATATTAAAATTAGATTTACGGACACATTTTAATAGTTTTCTTACCGTAACTGTATAAATTTTATTCAATATTGTATTCTTATTTTTCCTATTTTGCAAAAATATGTACGAAACGATGTTGCCAGAAGAAGAGTAAAAAATTTCATTTCAGTATACAGAACTACGTACTTAGGGACGTTCCGTTAAAATAACGGGTCCTGTATATCTAGAGTTAAAGAAAAGAGAGAAATGTTGAGGTATGTAGACATTCTAACCTCTCTGCTAAAAGCTACCGCACATTTAGGTCCCGTTCAACAAAATCACAAAAATCTTGATCAATCGGACTAGTAAAAAAGACTTACAAAAAGTCACGAACAGTCAAACATTAAATAAATAGAAAAAAGAGAATCGTGTATAATTAAAACCTCCTTTTCGTCAATTACAAAGGAATTATTATATTATAAATTACGTAGATAAAATCATCAGTTACAGCTAGAGGTAAAGAAAACTCTATGCTCTCTGCAATAAAGTCTTTTATAATTAAAATGTATTTGTATGCCGATTACACTGATATACAGCCACATTTCGTATTTTTGTAACTTCAAAATAAATTTCTACGCAATCTAATTACTGGTCGGTGTAGAGGCGAAGGTTTTGATGTTGAATACGTCAGTTATAATTGAGTTATTAGCGAAACTTTGTAAATATATTTCAATGTTTATTATTCCAGTGTTCTGCCAATTAGCTAAAATGTTATACAAATTTTTATTTAAATTTTTTTTGCTAACGTTTTCTCACAGTGCTCTCTTTTTAATACAAGCTTATCTTTTTAATGATATGAAATATTTTTCAAGAATTATATTTTAAATTGAATCAAATGTATTACTATAAATTATAAGATTTAATTTTTTTACATATTACCTGTATGTGATAAAAGAAGAAATAATAGTTTAGTCTATCGAAATTGCTTGAACCCGCCTGAACAAATCGAATCTCACATCGTCAATCAGCCTCCATAACAGCACTGTTCTGTTCTGATAGTTATAGCATGAGTACCAGAATATATCAGGCGAGCACTTTTCATTACAATTAATCTCATAGTCACTTAAAATTGTGTGTATTATGGTCAACTGTTAGCCCATTGTCGATATAAAAGTTTCTTTTAATAGTCAATAAATAATTTCATAAAAAAAAAATATCGACTGTTATTTAAAACAGTTGTTCAGGTTAATACGTTATAGGATCAGTCTCATGCGATGTGCCAATAATACGCGCTCGCCTTTATTCAACATTCGGTGGTTGCGGTGTCATGAAATGGGATACGACATGACCCTTCCAACGTGCTGGCTGAGCAATAAACTTCGAATGTAACGGTGGAATATCGACTGGGATGTGACCCGTGGAAATTTAGTTCCTTACAGACATATTACGAACTCTCTCTTTATGTAAGTAGTCCCGCAACGGTTGATAAGGTGTCTTGTTTGTACGTGTGATCAATTAATATTATAACCAAAATCTACAGATATACATGAAATTTAATACATTTCCTTAATAGGTGAGATATGTTATTTTTTTAATTTTGCTCCAAATTGGCGATGGAAATGGTCAAAAACTATTTTTTATAGGATTGTACCTTGGCTTAATTTCGCAATAAGGCCGAAAATATGACTGTCAGAAAAAAAAAATCCGCAATGGCGGCATTTTAACAATATAATTTAATTAAATTAATAATCTTGCCTTTTGCTCCGAGGATCGCGTTTTGGTTTCCCGCTCAGGAAAAATATGTGCCAGTCTCCGATAACCTATACCGATGCCGCTTAAATGCCTATCTTGTGATCAGAGTACTAAGTGCCAAAAGTGTCTAAGATTTTCATTATTATTATTTTAGCTTCATAGGCGGGTTCAAAAACCCTACCGCAATCCAAACTCCGGAATGGAACCAGTGATATCTGCATTATAAGAGACCAGTCGCTGCGCTACGTGGGTAGCTCTGATCACTGATTCGCCTAATTAGTTGTCATATCTATTAAAGGCCATAACTGTTAATGTGAGTGAATCAATCTTTACGATTTTGCGCGTCTATAACCACCTATCGATTTGCGAAACTGCTGAATAGCAAGTAATTTCTGCATAATGACCCGTGCGAGCAATTTACGTCATGTATTTAACTTCGACCACCAAGTTTAATGAACACAATTAAGGTTATGGCGCCACCTTCAACTTAAGGCCGTTTTCGTTTTGCTTCAAGTTTAAATCCTTTGCGCTGAGTGTTCAAACATTTTCTTTTGACGCATTAAAAAAAAATTCGTTTTTACCGTACCTAACAGCTTGTACAATTTTAATGATAAATCTATTTATATTGCAAAAGCTTGAGGAAGTCTTTGCAAAAAAAAAACTGAAGTTATTAATTTATTTGGATTATTAAATGATGGTAAAGTTTGACCCCAGGTTTACGAGCCACGTTAACTTGATGCAACTACGTTTATTAAAAAAAAATGTTTCATACTTACCTGGCTAGCTACCATCCTCAATGTGAGTATACTACCATATCAGCATCAGTAGTCATATATATGAGAGCCACGTGTATCCTGGGCGAACAAGCTTCACCGGCCTCATTTTTACTTATTATCATCTGAAATTGAGGCCAAGTGTTAGCCCATAACCGAAAAAAAAATTAACGAGATCAATTATTTGCGTTAGAAGATGTCGCATTCAAAAATTAATGTGATTTATTAAGAAAGAAGGTATATATGAAGTATTCTGTTAGCATGCAGTAAAAGAGAGATTCAAATGAGTTTTAAATGTCTTAAACGATTATTAGATTACTAAATGCATCAATGACGAACTCTCTCTCCTTTTTTGAATACCAGTGTTAGGATAATTATCTATATTTTGACTGCCTCCTTGGTGGAGTGGTTTACCACTTACTTTATAACGTGGAAGTATTAAGTTTGATTCCCCGGCTACAGGTATAGTGGTCTAAATTATAGCAGGATTTATCTAACCTTTCTGGATAAGTAGCACCATCAATAACAATGTAAGAATCAGAAACGAGCTTCACCATATACGGCCTTATTATCACGTAACATCAGGTGACATCGAGGTCAACTGTTGGCCCATTACCGATAAAAATATGGTATAATAATATAAAATAATAAGATTATTAAAACAATTACATTAAAAAAGGAACATTCCAATAGCCGGTAAAAATAATTATATAATGTGGCATGAAATAGTGAGACTTAACATGAAAACGGGGCCAAAGTTGAAGAAGTTTCAATTACAGCATTGTTATGAACTTTCTTGTTTGCAGCAGTTTAATTGGATGTCAACGGGGCTCGATTCATTACGCGAGGTAACCGTAAGTGCGAGCGACATGTAGCTGTGCATGTAACATTTAAAATTTTCAAAATAAAAACTTTGTTTTTTTTTTGCGAGAAAATCGTACAAACATCACATTAAAATAAAAGATTGTTGTTTGCTTCCGCTCAAATTTCTGAGTGGTGGAGATTCAATGGTGGTATGGTTTTTAGTATCGAATTCAGAAACCGTATTTGCCACTATTAAGAGAATCAATCTGCCGCTATAAAATATTGCTGTGTTCATATTATAAGCGAGCAAGCTTTACCATCTATTGCTTCGTTGTCACTTAACATGAGGCGAATTTGAGGTAAATCGTAAGCCCATTCTTAATTTAATAAAAAACCGAAATAATTGCCTCGGTCATAATGACCCTAAACCATAATACATTGATATTTGTATACCACTGCTAAGTAACATTAGCTCTAACTTGTTGTTTACCTTATAAGAACTTCTCAAGCTTAAAAGACTTAACGGTGACTTGTCTCCATGCATGTATTAAAATACATTAAAATGTAGCCTCACCTCCATATTTAGCGAGTATGATGTAAAATGCAAAACATACCATTCGCCGTTATTTACAATCTCCTTATAAAGTACACAGGTGCGACTACTAAATTGCGCGGTGAAAACTTAATTGCTGTAAGCGCTCCGCGCCTGCTATAAGACGCCGCCTCAACGGGTCAACTCGAGCATATATAGGATTCATTTATTCAGTACAATATTTATCAATTTTTTCACATACCTTAAATTTCTCACCGCAGCCTAAGATTGACAAGTAGAAAACATTGATTGGGCATTAACTCTTTATCGACGGGTAGCCGATTTTTAAGCTTTTCGTCGTCGCCGCTTTTCTACATTTAGCCCGTTATATCTTACTTTTGTAGCTGATGCCTATTGCGAGACAAACTTTCAGATTGTCATTCAGTTCTTTAAGTCTACATATTCATTTTTATATGATATAAAAATTAAAACCTGTGCGGTAAAGTGTTTTTTGAGAAAAACAACACAAGATGAGAGAATTTCTTTTTCATCACGTTGTTTAGTACATTACTGTATTATAACATCAAAATTGTGTTAGTATAATAGCATCTTCAATACTTATCCGAATTGCACGTAATTATACTTTTAAAAAAAATCTTTAAAAAATAAATTGTTTCAAACCCGCCTGGCTAGCTCCATGTCAATCTGCCACCATAACAGCATTGCTGTGTTTCGGTAGTTATACATGTGAGAGCCACATGTGTTATGGGCGAACACGCTTTACCATCTACGGTCTCATTATCACTTATTACCAGGTGAAATCGAGGCCAAGTGTTAGTCCATCCACACACACGTT
>DWQX01007106.1:0-10503 GCA_018245475.1 Pharmacophagus antenor | reverse complement strand
CAATTCTGACTTTAAATATCAGAACTATTGTGTATTATAATTATTTTAATTATAAATTAGCAGATTGTGACAGAGCAATGTTTTAGAATTAAAGATATATTTTTTTAATGGTTATGAGCTAACGTTTGTCCACGATTTCACCTGATGTTAAGTGACAATGAGGCCGCAGATTGTGAAGCTTGTTCGCCCAGAATACATCTGGCTCTCCAATGTATGACTTCCGGAATACAACAATGCTGTTGTGGCGATATGTGAACATTCAGGGTGGTAGTTAGTTAAGTCCCCTGGTGGTTTGAAAAACCCTACCACCATCCAGACTCCATTACTCCCGTGGCCCAGGAATCGAATTCGGGACCTCCGCATTACAAGGTAAGCAGCTAAATCACTGCACCACGGAGGCAGTCAAAGTATTATAAATATCAAAATAAATTTTACGATAATTAACTTTTTGTTAAAAATCTTTGGGCCCCATTTCAAACATCACACCGTTACTGAGACACACTCACATATGCAAAAATGCTTTCTCATGAGAAGCATTTAAAATGATTTAGCTCCTCGTGTCGCCTTCATTTGCGTCAAAATAGTAATGATACTAACGTCCTCACACGAAAACTATGTGTGTGCACTTCAAAAGTGAGACTATCCCACCAAGAAAGGGGTGCTTTGGGACAATTATTTCATTCACAGCGACAGTCTGGCACCGAGGATGACATTCATTGTCATTACAGAATAAAAAAATAACAATTCACATCAATTTGCGAACATAAGATTGATTGAATAACTTAATATGTAAGTAGTATAAAATAATGGATTTAATATTTTAATCTATAATTGAGTATAAAATGGTGAAATACAGCTTTAAAGATGCCAGGTATAATAATGGACGTACATACGAAATTTCTAACAAATTATATTTTAAAAGTATGGCTGAGATGATGACATATCCTTTAAATGTGTCACCAAATGTGACTTTTATTCATGTGATCAAATTTAGTTTCATTATAAAGTTTTTCACGAAAATAGGTAAACATAATAGAATTAGTCACAGCTCTTTGTCCTTCTTGCCTTGGAATGTTTTGGTTGTGCACTCTCAGTGCAAATCGTCCATAGCTAATGCGTGGGGCGCTAACTATCGCTTATTCGGATCCAACGGCCCGTGCGGCATTACGCCCCCGCGCAAGCATCGGAGGACATTCAATAGGGCGGTAATGTTTACGTAGTTTGAAATCCAACGACGCTGCCGCTGCTGTTAGTAAAATATCCTGGTGAAATTGATTTTTAAAATCGAGTTTTAAAAATTTCAAACTCAAACTTTCTTTATTGAAAAGGATTTGTACAAACACTTTTAATCGTCAATTATTTCATTACTGCCAGTTCACAATGCGCCTTCTAAGAAAACCTGACAAGAAACATAAGACGGGTTTGTTATCATTTTTTTCTTGATTGTACTTATAAAATTTAGAAATACGCAGTGCACCAGTTAAAAGAGCAATTCATTGCCATACCATAGCTATTTTACTTTGTTATAAATGCCCTCGAATGATAATTGTTTTATTTAAAAATAAAATAAAATGTCCATTGCTAAAAAGTTTAGCACGATATAATCTTAGCACACACAATAATTGGACACAAATCGTGGATTTATGCAAGCAGAATTTTTATCTAGCATTAGTAAGTGATTCATGCACTAGCAATGAAATTTGGTGTTATTCAAGATTTGTGAATACTGCATCACATTGCCTTGCCATTGATGCCGAAAATGGTAGATCTGATCTATTCAGCAATTAATACAGCGTGTACCACTGGTGGTTCATATTCACCTCTCCCATCTGCCGGCGTGTGACGCCGGTGGCTCATACTAATCTCATGTGAGGCGATGAGTACGTGAACGATATACGCTTCAGCTTGAGATTTTAAAACGGTTAACATATTTTAGTAGCCTAGAGCATTACGTACTTAACTTATAGGTGCCGTCATTTATAAGAATTTGATTTCTTTATATTTGTGTATACAAAATCACCCGGAAATAGTATATCTTTTTCTATTCTCACTAAAACAGGCTTAAAGAAGACGTATGGTAGGTCTTTGTTACCAGTGACTTTACCTCTAGTCGCTTAGCTTTAGCACCTTTAGAAAATAGAGGTTTTCTATACAAATCTCTAGGTATGTAAAATTGAATTTAAAATTTCTAATAGACGTGGAAAAATACTAATATACAGCAATTTGAGTCTTACAATTCTGCTTCCCAAAACTAAATAATGTGAGTATATTAAGGTTTTTTTATGGGCGGAGTAGGCAAAGGAGCGAGCGGTTCACGTGTTGAAAAGTTATCATCGTCGATCAAAGACAACCTCTAAGATTAGATAAGCCTTTTTATTGAAGGTCCCCATGTCATATCAGTCCGGAAATTCATTTGACGTATTGTCATGGGCATTGTCAGTCGTATTCCGTCGTTTCTATAATACCAAAGAAAATATTTTATGGAGTGAAATAGAAAACAAAAGTCCTCATCACTTCCCCCACATCTCGACCGCGTCGGACCTGTGTCGGCCGCGATAGACGGCGACGTATTCAGCATACAGACATGTGCACAGTCGCGACGCTGTAATGCGGCGTGTTACTTTAATATCACTAAATTGCATAGCGGACGTAAGTGACGCTCCTGTGTTGGTGCGACCGATTGAATTTAATGGGCCTATTTGCGCAGACGCCGATAATTTCGCAAGACGTGGATGGATTGATAATGGAACGATGCGAACACGCGATAGCGCTCGTAGGCACGTCGTTTTTTGTTTAAAATTTCTTATTAAAGTTATTAATTATTTTTAGGATCGAACGTGAGAAAATAGCGTTAAGTAAAATTATTCATTAAAAGTTTTTTGTAAACTCCTAAGGTTTACAACATACTCTTTCAATATATTGCTGACACTTAGTGTGCCGGCCATAATTGACTGGCACGTTAAGTATGATAGAATAATACCTATATGTTACAGTTTCTGTTAAGAAATAATTTTCCTAATATTAACACTAATGTTAAAAACATATTTTAACCCCGCTTAACAATATAATTCAGACAGTACAAGGCCTCTTCCGTAGATTCTTTACTTTTCTAACTAATTCCGGGCTATCATTTACTACTTTCATATTATGTTACAATACAAATAACATCAATATGAACTAGTTAAAAAAGGTATTAAAAGTCAGTTATTTAAGTTTTGACTACAAATAATTCTCAGTATTCTCGAAGAAATATTGTAGAAAATGATGATATTAAATGTCAATTATTCAATGTAATTAAATAATATTCTTTCATTTTAATGGTGGAAAATAAGCGTAAATGAAATATTAAACGCTTATTATGACACCCCAAATAAAAGTTGACACGTATTAAAAATATACAATTGTTCATTACGAAGGGGTTGTAGCGTATTCATTAAATACATTAATAATTGTAAAATTTAAAATCGATTTGCGTCGGGTGACACTGTATCCCCCTTTAAGAAATTTGACGCTCGAAGTAAGGTAACATTATTTAAGAAATGTTTTTTTTTGTAAATTATCCTTTTATTAATAATTAAATCAATTGTACTACTTACTATAACAAACTTTATTTTTTTTAATATATGCACATTTAGACTGTGGAGTCACAAACTTCTTATATTTAGCGTAATTCTTTTTTTTAATTTAATGTATCTCTTACCAAAAGTATCTTGTTTTAACTTTTATTCATATCCATGTTTTAATCGCGATAATAAAATTACTAATCTTTTTGTTGCTGTAGTTATTGCCAAAGGATGTATAAAATAATGATTTGGTGGAATCATCCTTTCTTATTTACGTTAATGCATATGATTCAAAAACCTAGATACTAACAAAAGACAAAAATATATAACTTTTATGTCTACACTATTTCATTTGAGACATAAAATGTGACATTGCTAAAGAAACCTTTATTAAGTCCAAACGTTATTAAAACTAATATAAAAATTCAAACTTCAAACGCTTTATAAATTGTATCTGACAATTTGACTACGACACATGTCAGGGACCAGACTATTAGTTATCTAAACACATGTGAAAATATGTTTTTTGCGCAGAGGATAAGGTTTAATTTACGATAACAGTTATCGCAGAAAACATTAAAATAAATAACAAATATAATGGCATGAAGAAGCCTAATTTTACTAGATACAATAAATTCTCTATGCATTTAAAAAAAACCGACGGTATCGTGCAGGAGCAATCATAGCACCTCTCGCATGCGGGGCTAATGATGACTTTGTGGTCGCCGCCGCGGGATGGACATACGGACAGATTTAAAACCGCCACCTTGTTATTACGTGTGAATTCTACAAATCGTTTATAAATATTTCCGTCTACCTGTTTTTCTTTTTTTTTCTAATTGCCAATACACTTACAAATCACGAGCAATGCAAGAGCACCATAGTTTTTCGATTAAGAATGGTGAATCGTGTGATTTCCGAAATCGTGCACGTGATAAATGAATTAAAGTTCACCATTATGTTTTATATATAAATACGTAACGTAGTTTATCTCGCAATGTTAGAGCTGTATACATTTTGTTACATAGTTATTGCGACAATGATTATGTGAGAGACCCTAGTGTCAAATGAAAATCTTGCTCAAGGGGTTGGGCCGAACCAACATAGAATAAATTCACGAACAACTTACGTTTACTGTTTATTATGTGATTAGTGTAGTAAATTGCACTCACGATTTTAGTTCATCTTCAGTCTTAATTTTATTATTCCGTCTTTTATTATTCCTTACCTAAGTACTTTTGTAAGAAGTACGAATTAATTTATAAAACAAAAAATCTTTGCTAAGTCCCACTTATCGGATCATTCTCACGCAGCTTTCCTAATTACTCTTAATAGCTTAAGAACTGCTTCGTTAATTACCAAGCATTGTCAGACTAACGAGGTACCTACTTGGTGGTCAAGTGAATGGATAAGTCCCCACACAAACAATCATGTAAAGAAATTTTGGTTTAAATTTATGTTGACATTTTGTCAGAGTTCGTTTAATTTCGTGATCATAAATTTATTTTGTATTGAGAACTAATCATTCTATACAAAAAAATACGCGTTGTTAATGAAATTACATAAGTTCAATTTCTTATATCAAAAAAGTAATAATTGACTTGTTGAACATAGGTTAAAATAGTAAACACGTTTTATTTCCTTTTCTACTAAAACTCATTACTTTGTAAACTTACCTACGCGCAATGTATAGTAAATTGTTTTTAACACCACTTTTATTATTACACTGGACTTACTAAGCATGATTGTTGGAAGATGGACAAGATATCATAATTTAGTTCCCAATGGCACTTTACAAATTGATTCGCTTTGTTACCAATTCTTGCAAATCATGTTCTTAAATAGAATTCTATCGCTACGTAAACATTGCAAAGAAACAAATTCAACTGAAAGGTTTCCTGTGAAAGATTAGGAATGTAAAATTAAGCAATATAAAATACTTTCCGAACCGATACGACTAAAAGATCTTCAAGAAAAGATTCCTTTCTTAAAAGTCCACAACGCAGCTACAATACCCTGTATGTTGTGACGATGATCACTTTAAATCAGGTGAACCGCAACTAAAAAGTAATTCTGACTTAGCTAAAATATTTGTACAGTATATAATCCATTGCACCATCGAAAACATCAGTAGAAAAAACGAAATGACATAACGCCGTTGATATTTTCTTGATATTTAAATAATGGTAACCCGCACAAATAACTTTGAACATTTATGCCAACCCTACGTCACCATCTTTCGGAACGCAACGAACAGTTTAGCGGGTTAATTTCTAATTCTCATATAATGTCCTTTTTATTGAGTGTAAATAATTGAGTTTGTATCAGCACCGCACCGCCATCTGCTCGCTTACGTTTTAACACTCCTTTTCGGATTTCCCACTTAACTTTAATGCTCTCGTAAAATTTTACGTTTAACAAACTTCAAATGAATATAGCCCTTAAAATAAACGCGAGAAGAACGTAAAATGCTTCATTTTATAAAAATGTATCTCACTCGGATGGGATTCGAGTTCACGCATTGATCGATGTGACACAGTTTATATCCTTAACATCTTTTCAATACGGTTCATTTTGCGGGGATATTCTTTGGTTAATAATACACGAGAGACGTTGGGTTATTACAATATTTGTTGTTCGAGATTATTTATTTGACTAGTTGTCAGAGCTTATGTCGTCGGCATCATCAGTGATGATTCGGTGTCGTTGATCTCGGCGGCTACCAACAGAAGTGGTCGTGTAATACTTGGATATGTAAATCCCGATATTATCAATCACACAATCCAAACACTACTGTAGGAGTTAATAGATTCGAATTCAAATTGTTATTTTCCATTTCTCTAACATTTACAATCACTCACATATATTCAATATTCTATTCAATGCCCCGGAAAATATGACGACAGTACAAGTAGTATTACTAGTATTTGATAGACACATTGATAAGTGTAAACAAGCCAATATTTAAAAAAATACAGTCACAAATATTAAAATGAAATAATAAAAAAAATTTTGAGCACAAACTCATCAGGGGCACTACATATGGATTTAGGAACTTTAATTTTAATGGAATCATGATGTTATGATAACATTTCTGTAATTATATTCTGTTATTATTTTATTTCAAAACTTCGCTGTTTAATGGACAGTTTATATAATCCGTTACATCAGTATACAACATATCGCGCTGATACTAAATTCAATACAACGGGACGCTTCAATTTGCCCATGGCTATTGAGATTATTATTTAATGTTATTGTACGATTTGTTTGCCGTGAGGCAGCCAACAGATGGCGCCGTCGCCCGAGGCTGTATAACGTTTACAAATTTACCACAAAATTTAATTAACAGTGAATCGAATTCGATTAGATGGAATTGTGGAATCGTTACAACATGCGGATTCGATGTTTGAACTAATGTGTTATAATTGACGCTATTAAATTCACCTTTATTTATTACTAACACATATTTTTTATACATTACTCATAAATTGTATACATTAGCCGATAAAGTAAAAAAGTAAGTAATATTTACTTGCTCCAGGTTTATGATATATGGTTGAAAATGATCATTTATAAACATATTTTAAACGTTATAAGAATCAAGAACAATTCAATTCAATTTCGACAAATGCTCCAGAAGATACAAAGACGTTTAACATAGGCAAAATACTCTTACGTTCTCGTGCTAGCTCTCATAAAGTATTTATAAGCATTTTCACGTATCTTTGTAAACGGCGGGAGATCCATTAGGAAATAATAATAAATTTCAATATAACAAAATTTCGATTGCATCTATAACGTCAATGGTTTACCGCTTACATTGTAAAGCGATGGTCCAGGTCCCGAGGCGCATGAGTATCAGTCTGGATGGTGATAGGGTCTCTCGAACCCGCTCTGGCTAGCTACCTCCCACAATATCAATCTGCCGCAGTAAACAAGTTGTTGTGTTGTTTAGTAGCAGAAGTATAAGCGCTTCACAATCTATGGCCTTATTGTCATTTAACGACAATTGGAATCGAGGTCAAGTGTTAGATCTTAGCCGATTAAAAAAAAGTAATTTTAAATATTTAAGAAACAATCATCGTCCTTCGAGTCAGTATACTTAGGTGTAAACGTGGTTAAAAATGGAGTGCGCTATCTTGATCTCGAGATGGTTGCGTTATGCCGAACAAAAGTGCGATAATCTCCTAAAAGGTGTTCGTAGTGATGTAGGTAATTAATATTTAGGCCTGTCGAGGCGCCCCGCGGCGTCGCCGCGCCGTCCGCCTTTGTGCCACGCCGACTATCCGCGCATTTGTCAAGTTAGCCCGTACCAAAGGTGTGAATGACTTTTTTTCCTAACCATTATTAATGACAATGATAGAAAATATTGTTTTTTGTTACACCAGTGTTGATTGTTGTCAATTAGTTTTTTTTCTTTGGTGTTGCAACATCGCGTTCGGACTGTGAGCGTGACCGATCGATTCATTTTGATTTGAATTGAATGTTTGGATTAAAATAGGGCGTGCTTCATTAAATTCTTTGATATGATTAACTACTCGTGCTTTGGTTTTGACTTATTTTATATGAAGTCTATAACTACTTTAAATCGCTAACGGTTTAAATTAAACCAAGTAAGGTTGAATACCAATTTCAACTAATAGTGGACGTTTGTGAAATTGTTTTTTTAATGTTGTTAAATAATTTGTAGAATATGAAAAAAAGTTTTATCGAAATAAAAATATGTATGGTTAATTTATGTATAAAAAAAATTTAATAGAGATGATAAGCCAGCGGAACAATAAAAGATTTTTTTTCGGTTATAGGCTAATATTTGGCCTCAATTTCATCTGATGTTAAGTGACAATGAGACCGTAGATGGAGATGCGTGTTCTCCCAGAATATAGTAACCAATTTTCAATACATGGAAAATAGTGAAATTTTTGTTCGTTAATTTGTTCGATAATTATATATTTATCACGATGAAACAAATTTTTAAATTTTATTTAGTATTGAATCACATAGTAAATCCAAAATTAATTTAGAATTTATTATTAGATTTATACATATATTAAAATGCACGATAAGTTTCGTAGACACATTACGAGTACAGATCGTTCTTTGTTAATACGCACAGCGATACTGAAGCCGTCAATTTTCTTGTATAAAAATGAGCCAAATCACTGAGCGAAGGAAAAGCTCTCAATCCCCCCGGCCACCCTTCTGAGAACAATGAATAATAAGCACGAACATCGACTATCCATTTTCTTTTTAAGCCATAACAAGAGCGGGGGCGCGGAAAGAATGGAAACAATTGAAATTTAAATATTTCAAAAAAAATACTTTCACGAGGCGTTATGTTCGAAGCTGAAAATAAAGGGAGCGGAGGAAAATTTCGCCTCTTATAAATTGAACTTTCTTTGTTATTTAAGTATGGAGTTATTGTGTGTTGTATTCCGTTTGCAATTATTACGTCGCAGTCGTGTTTTATTGTATGAAAGAATTATTCATACTAAACAAATAAATTTTCTTCTAAAGTATCTTAAGAAATCAGTGGCCATTTTGCTATAATACATCCAGGTTTACATCAAAAAATAAAAGTAGTTTTATTCATCAAAATATTACGAGAACATTGGTAAAAGGTCAAGGTACTAGATTAATGAACTGTATTACTGGGTATCATCACTGCGGTATTCAGATCAATAGATATAAATAATTACATTCAATTAAATGTCATTTTATTATACATATGCATTCAAACAATTATTTCTTTGTGGTTTAAATGACATGATCACGTGAAGCATTCAGCTGGCCTAAAACAATATATAAATTTTAAGTTTTTGTTGCAATCTATACATTGCCGGCTTTTAGGCCTAAGATTAATTGTCTTTCCACCCAATAATTATTATACTTGCTATCGTTCCATAAACGGAAGTCGGTCGATACACGCGCTGCTGTTTCGCAGTCTACATATTACCGTTATAATAACCATTTAAGAAGGGCTGTATGTTTTAGTTCAGATATGAACTACGTGTTTTCTCAGGTAAAGTTTTATAAACAAGTTTAGTGCTATGTGCTAGGTGACCGAATTATAACCTATACGGCCTTTGTGGCGCGGTGGTTTACCGCTTGCCTTGTAACGCGGAGATCCCCAGATCATAGGAGTGGAGGAGTCTGAATCTTGATATAGTTTTTCAAACCCGCCTAGATATCCTCCACCCTCAAAGTCAATCTGCCGCCATAAGGACATTGTTGTGTTCCAGCAGTTAAATATGTGAGAGCCAGAAATATTTTAGGCCGATACGCTTAGCCCATAACAGATAAAATAGAAGAGTTCCGTTTAAAAATTTCACTTAGCCCAAAGGATAAGTGTAGTATCGAGAATTCACAAAGGACGGTTTATGTAGCGCGAGTATAGTAAAATTTAATAGTTCAAAATAATACTTGAGTAGAGACAGTATTAGCAAAAACGAGGCGGATATAGTGTCCAAATGGATCAAAGATTAGGTAAAGATCACAGTGTTGCGTAGTTTGCGTGTGAAAATCGTCAAGAGGGCAGTGTTCGACAGTGGGTATCTGTTGACTGTAATCATGATAATAACTAGTACTACTGATATTAATGATAGTATCAAACTAACGGTATATTTTAAATAAAAAGCGAAAATATGCATGCGCCTTACTTTTTTTGGTGATAAATTAGAAACCATTAACACTTTTCAGTGCAATTGTATTGATGTAATTTTATTTGTGAGAACGCCTTCCAGTGCAAAATACTAATTAAAAATTAGTGAGTAAAAGTAGGAAACCCCCTCTGGGTTTGATAAATTAACTCATCTATTATTTTCTAAAGTATGCGCAGTATTCATACTTTTTTGTCAGAAAACAACAGTACAATAAATGTTTTGAAGTTTTACTTTATAATTTTGTAATACTATAATGATGTTATATTATGTATTGG
>DWQX01007105.1:0-10504 GCA_018245475.1 Pharmacophagus antenor | reverse complement strand
ATATATATATATATATATATGTAATTGATGACATTTCCTAATATATGTACCTTTAAAAGCATGTTTAAAACATTTGTAATTCACTAATAGTTTTTAAACACAATTTAAAATATTTGAATTAATTGTGTTACAAATGGTTTCCATCACATCAAAATAATTATAATCACTTTTGTCATAAGACCCGTTGCTGGAAACGGTAAGAAAATACAATTTTTTTTTTCACCAACGGTTTACTTTTTCGGTAAAAACAATATCATATCCAATTAGGATGTTTTATCAAGACTGAATAAGGGGCCCCGAGGATTATGCGGTACACCAACTTAAGCCATATCACTTAATGGTAACTGAGCGAGCATAAACCCATGCAAGAAAAAAAAGTATTGGGTGCCTGCGATGCTTTTTTTATCGGTTACAGGCTAACATTTGACCTCGATTTCACATGACGTTAAAGTTACAATTAGAGCCGTAGATGGTAAAGCGTATTCACTTAGACTACATTTAGCTTTCTCATGTATGACTGGAATACAATAATGGAGGCATATTAACATCGAGGGTAGTAAGTAGCCCGGCGGGTTTGAAAAATCCTACTACTGTCCAGACTCCACTACTCCTCTGGCCGTTTTTCTTTGTGAGGATATTCTACATTGGATACTCCTCCGCTACGGGTAGCAGAAGAGTTATGCCGGACTATTACCGGCTAAAACCCCACGGTGTCCATTTTCTTCCCCATTGCTCGAAACTTCGGGAATGCTTTCGCACACGCACATAGATTAGCCGGCGCGGATCATACACAGGTTCCATCTTGTGAAATGGTTAGAGCTGGAACTCTGTCCTCATTACGAATAAAAGCGCTCGGGCAGCCCACGCGTATTTTCTTGAGACTGTATTAACAGCGACAGAACACGCATATGTCCACCGCTAATGCCTCGTTTAAGGAGGATGAATAGAGGCATGATTGAACCTCTTTCGGTACGCGGCTCTACGTCTTCAGATTGGGAGATGAGAATGCTTTTTTCCATTTCCGCCCTTTCCTTATGTGATATTACTTCCTCGCAGGTTATACTGGTACACCAAGAGCTCTTGGTATTGACCATTAACTTAACAAAGGAAGGAAGCGAAAAATCTCCAATCGCCGTGGTGAGTTTTCGTCATTTGATTGTTGGTTCACTTCCAACTATTCGGCACAGGTATTTTCCGAAGCACTTTTACGGAAATCGAAAAGTAACTGAACCGTGACGCCGGTTCATCCAGTCAGACTGGACTGGAAGTACGGCTTCCTGCTTTGGGATGCACTAATCGTTCATTACATGCTTCTATCATTAACTGCTGAGTATGGGATCCCCGCTAATTCCATTCCTTCAGTGGAAGCTCTTTTCCTGAAGATGAAACCTCTCCTCGCTCATAAATCGATATAGAGCCTAGCCTTCAGGTCCCACGGAGTGGATCCTCCTAGAACACACGGCGACTCGTGGGAGATAGTGCGGTAACTCTGTATCACCCCTATAGACTACAGTGGTCTGGGAAACGAACCCAGGACCTCTATGTTACAAGGCAAGTGGATAAATTACTACGCCTCGGAGGCTGTCATAATTATTCTGATCACCCTCACAAGATCATCAGAGTGATTGAAAGTAAAGTGGATCGTTATCAATAACCGCTTGATGAGATTAAATTATATTTTTTTATTTAAAAATATCGATGTCAATAATAATTTTATTTTTATAGACCGCATCCGCGAATTCGGGACTAAGTGCGTATTTAACTTGAGGGTATGTCTGTAGACATAGAATTATGAGAGTCAAAAACTATGTATTTCATTATTGCTAATATTTAAACATAGTAGTTTCAGCTAAACCAGAAATCATATGACTGTTATCAAAGTATTCTCAGGGAAAAAATAACAAATACCCTAATTATATTTTTATATTCGTGGATAAGTGTAATAAAAGTTTTTAGTGAAAACTTTATTATCGGTACTATAGACACTAGATAAAACGATTTAAACGGTATATGCCATACTGCTTATGATATTAGAAATATTTTTACTATACAACATATAAAACGTCTTTTACAAGTATCGCACAGCATATAAGAATTCCAGTTTTAAAACTATTTATTAATCTGGTTAAAATAAATAATTGTATTACAAAAATGATGCATGGAATAATAAGTTTTTAAAGACCTAATAAAAGGTCTGGCACAGTTTACATTTTATTTGTGACAGTGGCAATTGTAATCACAATTTCTTGGAACATAAGAAAAATGAAAAGAAATATTCTTCGTTTCATTTTAATTACCGAGGTAAAAGAAACTGTTGCAATCCTAGCTTGAGGTAAAAATTAGGATATGGCGCGTGGTATACTGTTGATAGTTTTATTTTTAGTCGTCGTGGCCGCGTTCATCGTCGCGACGGCGGTTTCGTTGCCGGCGGCCCCATCCGTCTCTGGGACGTTCTCTTTGGCGGCCCTCGCCACGTCCTGTTCCTCCTCTCTGGAAAAAGGATCCTTGTTTCTCGAAAATACGCTCGTTCGAGTCCACCAGGTTACCGACCTGTCAACAGTTATAAATTTTGTTTAATCTGGACAACATAATTCCAATACAGAGAGCTGTTTAGATATCTTTTGATGAATGATAAATGAACGATGAAATTCATGGTCAAAGTTATTATTTGTACCCGAACGTTGTTCGTTTTACAATTCCCTTAGCTACACTGCAACTGCAATATTTATGTCATGAAAAGTATAAATCCTTTCTTGTGGAAAATACCCATAATGAGAAAGAAATAAAATATGTAAAAATAACGGAAACCATTTAGCAAATATTAACAAATCTGGCAGAGGCAGGGGGAGGGGCTCTTTTTACTCGTTTCTATTTTCATCGTCATCGTCCAGGAGCGGAACCGTGCCAGTAGCGTCAATAATTTTATAGTTAAAATTAGCGAAATGGCGGCGCCACCAGTAGGAATATTTTTCGTCATTACTACAACATGGCTATACGGCTGAATGGCGCTATCAAACATCTTGATAATTATAGCACGCGTAATGGGCATATATTGTGTCGACCAAAGGGTTGATAATGAACAATATTTTGTACATAAGGTGTTCTTAATACCAAATGACATTCTCTGTCGGTACACCTTAGGGCTGCGCAGAGATGAATGAGTTGGAGAATGAAAGTTGGTGAGAAAAGAGTTCAGATATGAAGATACTTAATAAGTATGATACTCTTCTTATCGATACATAAAAAAATCACCTTATCGGCAAGCTGAAGTGCCAGCGCTTGCATTCTAGTGGGTTCGGAACGGTGTAATATTGCGCACTCGCTTGGATCGTCGAGAGAGGCCAATAACTCCTCATTTATGATCATCTTAGACACCAAAGAATGTACACGTTGGCGCGGCAGTTCGAACATGTCCGCCAACGAACGCAGCGATAACGACGCGTATACGTGCGCGTACGTGAACAAATAAGTACGCAAAGACTCCTCCCGAATGAGACGGCCGAGCATAGCACGCACGTTGTCTGCTCCGACCATCAGATCCCACACCTGTATTAAGAAATATATACAGGTTACCAATTTGCTATTAACGTAACTATTATGTAATTGATACACAAAATATTTTTTAAGTCTTTAAGGTGATGTATATAAAATTTAACATGTTTTATAATTGCAACTATAAAAGTTATATTAAGCTAATATTTAGTTATTTTAAAAATTAAAATACCTTAGCATTCATTTTCTCATTGACGATAAAGTTTAGACACGCTCGCCAGTCACCACGACGCATCGCCCTAGCTGCAGCCACGGCGTGCTCCCGCATAGACTCGGGAGGACCCACTAATGCTTGTCGCTCGCTAGCACGCAAGTTTTGATAAAACGTTTTACTAATCATACGACGACGGGCGTCGAACTCGTGGGCTGCCATATAAGGAATTTCTATTAACATGGCCGATACCAAATACACACATTCTAGCAGTTCAAGGTTAATATGCATGTGGAAAGGCATCTGTCTCTGTTTTTCGATTTTCTCTTGCTCTTTGGAACGCTCGTGTTGGCGTTGAGGTAGTAGACCTTGAGCGAGCAACTCCTTTGGTTTACCTGTCATCATTAATTCCGCTAAGCATCCGTGCGCTTCCTTGACATTGCCACGACGGAAAGCGCAAAGACCCAAATTAGCCATAGTTCGATTATACAGAATCTGCGTACTCGGATCAGAGTGTTGAACAGTCTCTTGTAAGTGAGACATGAGTAGGAGATCGCGAGCTTGGAACCAATTATCGTGCAAAGCATGGTGATAAATATGCGACAAGATAGCGCGAGTTCTTAAACGATCAGTTTCATCGTGCGCGTATATATATTTGCATAGGCGTTCCATCTTCTTGATGGTCGTCTCCTCTCCCGGAGGTAAGTCCTTTCGTACCGCACGCGGATCAAATTTGTAGTACAAATGGTCGATTTTACGCAGATAGGCGCGACAAATTTCCTGCGGTAATCCGTCGCGTTCAACTACTTGACAAACGCGGTCAATGAGCGCGGATACGCGAACCTCATCCTTCAGTCTCTCTACGTACTCATTGGAGTGAGGATCGCATTCCTTTAATAGTTTCGTAAACTCATCATCTAGACGCTCTAAAGCAGTCAACACGCAACCACGTACGCGATAAGGTGGAGTAACTAGTTCCTCATTTTCCTCTATAATAGCCTCGCTTAGAAGCATATCCTCATGGGCCAGAAGTAGGGTGACCATATGGTCAACATTTTCGACAAGTCTTGACCAGTATTCTGGTTTCATAGCGTCGGAAACTTTAGGGTTGTAATCGAATAGGGCAGCTACGGTGGCGGCGCGTAGTTTAAGTTGTAAGGCATCCCCTAAGTTATGTTGTTGAGCAACCGTACGCAATTCATGTAGTAATTCAAGTTGAGCGCGGCGATCGGTACGTTTTCGTCCACGAGCTGCACTAACCTCGCCTAGTTTCTTTACTACTAGAGCAGCGTCGATGTCACTATCCTGTAATTATTTTTAAAGTTGTAAAGATTATTTCTAAACATAGGACCTTAATATATTCCATTTTAGTTTAACGTAAATTATGATTGTTGGTTGGTTGGTGGGCTCCTTTTTCCGCATTTGGATTTCATATTGTCCTTTATGTGTGAAAGATTGGTTGCCAAATCGAGTCAGCTTAGCTCCCGCCCGAAGCGCAAGTCTCCTGGTACGTTCGCAGGTTTCGAGGAGCGACCCCGGTGTTCCGAAGATTTGTACTCTTGTAGTTTGCCACTCCCCCGCATTCCAGGATTACACGGGTGACGAAAATTATGGTTTTAATGCGTTGTTTAGGTCTTGCAACGTAAAACTTTAACAGACTTAAATGAATTCAATAACTAGAAGGGCTAACAGAATATTACAATAATATACAGACCTTTGCAAACATCTTAGGCTTATCCGACGTCGCAGCACCTTTTCTTACTGTTTCCCATTCACCTCCATCATCAGTCTGATCCCTCTTGCTGACTTTCCCTGCTTCTCGTTCGCGTCGTTCTTTTCGAGCCCGACGCCGGTCTCTCTTTTTGTCTTCATCTTTCTCAGTTGTTCTTTTAAAGAACATCTCTTTTAAAGTGGTTGCACCACGAGCTTCATCATCGGAGCTAGAGCTGGAATCGGAATAACTTGAACCCCAATCCATAGAATCGGAGGATTCATCATCTTGGGGCTGAGGTCTCCGAGGAGGCTCAGGTGAACGGCGCACTCGAACTTTCTCCTTCACCTTATCTTCATCATCAGAATCATCAGATGATGACGTATCTAAAAAGTTAAAAAGCATAAATTGTCAAGTATTGTTCTCAAAGACATCTTTTACTTGAATTTAATAATTCACTTAAGACAATAGCAAATATTTCTTTTTTCTTTATTCCGACACAAACAGTAATATTGTCATATATATACACAATCAAAAATTAAAATACAAACAAGGAGTGCCTAACTTAGAAATCTAGAAATAATGTAGAGTTAATGATTTCATAGTTTCATTATTTTTTATCTAATTAATTCAGTTTTTGGTTTATTTTGCTCATAACTGTTGTTACATTATATTAAATGTAATAAAATAAATGTATTAGCCAATAAAATAACTAGCAATTATAGCTTAGATGTTGGTAAGCTACAATTACTAGATAACATGTACCTGAGTATATAAGAAATGTTATATTTTACATTTGATCCCTGTAATAACTAAGGCCTAAAATTAAAAAAAAGATACAATATAATTAAAATAACATCAAAATATGTTACCAACAATAAGCACATCAAAAAATGTCACTTATTGATGGGGTTAATAATTATCAAAACATCTATTAATTTAAAATTTCTTAAAATTTTAGGCTCCTTCAACTAAGAACTTATTTTTATTATGCAACAATTTATTATATTACATAACATATTTCTTTTGAGGTCTATATGTCATCATCATCATCAGCCTGTGTCAGTCCACTGCTGGATATAGGCTTTCCCCAATGCCTTTCACCATATGCGGTCCTCTGCTTCCCTCATCCAGCTGCTTTCCGCCATCCTGACTAAATCGACAGTCAATCTGGTTAGAGGGCGCCCTACACTCCTTCGTCCTGTGCGCGGCCTCCACTCCAAGACTTTCCTCCCCCATCTGCCATCGGTGACGGCAGATGTGGCCGGTCTACTGCTACTTCAATTTGCTGACTTTAAGAGCTATATCGACCACTTTTGTTCCCCGTCGAATTTCTTCGTTTCGGATGTTATCCCTTAGAGAAATACCGAGCATAGTTCTTTCCATCGCACGCTAAGTGACCTTAAGTCGGTGGACATAGGCTTTAACCATTTCAATTACTGCATCCTCAATGGTTATCGGGCGGGGGATAATGAGGTCGTTAGATATGACTTTCATCTTTAAGTTCATCCGCAGCCCCACGCATCGAGAGCGTTGAGACCATTGAGCATTCGGTTGAGATCCTCCAGCGATTCAGCCAATATGACAACATCATCCGTGAACCGAAGGTGTGAAATGTATTCACCAATGACGTTGATGCCTCGCTGCTTCCAGTCCAGCGTTTTAAACACTTCTTCCAGGGCAAATGTAAACAGTTTCGGAGATATGACATCCTCCTGTCGCACCCCTCTCTGCAGCTGGATCGACTTACATTGCTGACCATGGATTCAAACTGTCATCGTCGCGGCGTCATACAGGCATTTCAGCACCCGGATATAGCGGTGATCTACTTGGCATCGCTGTAAAGATTCCAGAACAGACCAGGTCTCGATACAATCGAAGGCTTTTTCAAGATCCAAAAAGGCCATGCACTACGGCAAATTATACTGTGGTTTTCTGTATAATCTGCCGAAGGGTATGGATGTGGTCCACAGTACTGTAGCCTTTACGAAACCCAGCCTGTTCCGGAGGCTGGTAGTCATCAAACCTAGAGTCGATTCGTGATAACCCTTGAAAATACCGTGCGATCATAAATAATAAGTGCGATCGGTCTATGGTTCTTTAGCAAGGTTTTGTCACCTTTATTAAAGAACAGGACAACCACACTTCTGGTCCATACCAATGGTGTGGTTCCGTTGTGTACAACGGTATTAAACAGGTGCTGTAGTACTTTCAGAACTGGAGTTCCTCCAACTTTTAGCTGTTCTGTTGTAATACCATCCTCACCAGGAGCTCTACCATTTTTCAGTTGTTCAAGAGCTATCCTAATCTCTCCTTGGCTGATGATGGGGATATCCACCGTGTAGTGTGGGATTAGTGGAGCTCGGCTATCACTCGTGCGATCAGTAGGTGAGGGTGGAAGTGCATGAGCAGCGTAAAGTTTGCTATAAAAGCTCTCCAATTTAGCACAGATCTCTGGCCTCGAAGATACGATACGACCATCCTCCCGCCGGAGCCTCGACAAACGTGATGTTCCTAAAGGTTGGGTAAAGAATTTTAAGTCTTTGTTACGTTCTATCGCAGCTTCAATGCATTTTGTATTAAAGCTGCGATAATTCCGTCTTGTCAACCGCCTAATCTTTTTATTTAGGATTGCGTATTTTGTCGAAGCTTTTGCGGACGACGATATCTCACGTCGTCTTCTCATGAGGGCCAGGGTCTCAGCGTTAAGCATAGTTTCAGAAACTTTACTCTGCGTCCTAAAATGTTTACCGCCTACCTCGTGGAGCGTTGCCGTTAAGCACTCCGATGTCTCGTCCATGTCCGCAGTAGTTTTCAGCAAATTAAATGGGTTTTGAAGTTCTAGTTGAAACTTATTCGAAACACGCATGATATGGGGACAAGTTAACCGCAAGGTTGGCCGCATCGTACGAATCCTTTCCAGCTTATAATTGATAATTATGGTGGCTCGTATTAGTCTATGGTCGCTACCGGTACTGAACTTATTGACCACCGAGATATCTTCAAATATACGCTTTTTATCCGTGATGATGAAGTCAATCTCGTTCTTAGTCACTTCATCGGGGCGCTGCCAGGTCCATCTGCGTTGGGGCCTCTTTTTGAAGAACGAGTTCATCAAATAGAGACCCTCCATTTTCAAGAAGTTGATCAGCATTTGTCACCTGTGATTTCTTGACCCCAAACTAGCATTATGTATAATAAGAGAAATAATAATACACTCACCTTTTCGCTCTTCATCATCATCAGGTAAATCAGGATTTTCACGGAATTTACTTATTTCCGCATCAAAATCTTTTTCATATTTTCTTAACTTCTGACGCAATGATGTAAGAGCTTTGCTATTACCTTTCGATAATGCCTTTCTACCATCACGATCAGCCCAAGCACCTGCGACCCAATCGTCAAGTTCAACCAAAGCCCTAATGAAAAATCGAGGTGCAATGCCATTTTCTTCTTTTTGAACCACTGGAGAAGCACGAGTATATGCTCTTTGCAATTCCTCAAAAGAAGCTAAGGCGGATGAAAAATCCTTGATCTTTCGGTGGTTACGCAGTGAATGAATTATACCCTCTAGCTCTTCATACCGTTTTTCTTTCATTGAGCGCACTACACGCTTAGTTTCTTCCTCATCATCACTGAACTAAACAAAACAAAATAACCAGGTTACTGAATGAGTTGCACAATAAATATCGTGAAACATTATAAACAATTAATTAATTTAATGTTAGTTTGAATGTATCATAACAATCAATGTTATAAGACCGGAGTTGCCCAGTGTGTTCGGTTGGACCGACACTGTTGAACACAGGCCACCGTGCCTCCAGAGCAGTGTCTCTGAAAGTAACACTGCGCCGTAAAATGTGCATGTAGTACTTAAATTGATGCTCGGTCTTAAATCTTTTGTTGCGCCTTTGTCATTTTCCGAATCGTACGCTTTTTTAAGTTACACAAAGACATTGGGAGATTTGGCAATTAATGTCAGTAAAAATCGTCTAGAGGCGACGGTTGTGGCGAAAGTTAAAGATTAAAAATTTATTAAAAAGTAATAAAGATGTTAAGAATATAGTTATTTAAGTTATATTTTATAAGACATGATGGAGGACAATATGACGCGTGACTTTTTTGGGGTTTCGTATCTAAAGGTTGTCCAATAGAACCTTATTATTAAGGTAGAATACTGAAATTTGAATTATAAGAAATGTGACTTAATTGATGTTTATTGCTCAGAATTTTTTGCAGAGCAGGTCTAATTCACACTTGTCTATTTATATTATATATAACTTTTTACTGTGTGGTCTGATTTTGATTGTTCTTTTTTTTTTAAAGAGTATACTTTGATGTTAGAATTTTAGCTCTATAATAAGGCCTTTAATCACTGATTGTTTGTTTAATCCCCAATGAGTATTAAAAATTAAAACTACAACACTTCTAATGATTGATATACACAGCAATAAACCATTGCTAAGAACTACTACTACTACTGTCCCATTTTACCTTGTCCTGGTCATTTCCATTCTAGTTTTTTTTATTAATTAAGAGGCAGCTACAAGTATTTAGAGATAAAAACATTTTAACTATACATAAATACTCAAAGGCATGCTAAAATATGAGATAGGATAGTTAAACAACCACTATTAGGTACATAATGAAGTTTCTTAACTACAAATTTTCACCACTTTCGCCCCTACAATGAAATCCAAGATATAAAAGGTCACAATGAGTGTATTACAGATTTTCTCTTATTGCTTGGCTTTAACAGATGAAATGAAGATATAATTCGGGTCCAATATCAATATCACAAATATCTTACACTTTGCATACATAGCTTCACAAAAGAATTACTGATCTTGAGATCAGAACCTTCTCTGATAGCATTGTAGTGTGAGAACACTAAGCAGCACACATCCATTATTTATAAATGTCAACAAACATCTGTGCAAGTTTATGCAGCACTAGACATCTGATATTAGATACT
This sequence comes from Pharmacophagus antenor, assembly GCA_018245475.1. NCBI lineage: Eukaryota > Metazoa > Arthropoda > Insecta > Lepidoptera > Papilionidae > Pharmacophagus > Pharmacophagus antenor. The sequence goes on along the minus strand of DWQX01007105.1, from coordinate 115 downwards.
TGATGTATGTCATAGTGCCGAAGAAAAGATGTTGCCAGACTGTGTAGTACCAACAGTCAAACATGGTGGAGGCTCTATTATGGTCTGGGGATGTTTCTCTGGCTATGGGACCGGA
>DWQX01007104.1:0-10505 GCA_018245475.1 Pharmacophagus antenor | reverse complement strand
AATATATATGATATAATATATAAATTAAAATATAATATACATCAAATGATTAGTAAATACCAATTATTTCCGTAAAACATATTCAAACAGCGTAAGAGTTTAAATATTATAACCCCATCTCGTGGTAACTTGTTGATTAATAACTCTTAATGTTAAAATTTATTCATTGTTACATGATTAAATTTGAATTTTGATATAGATTGATCAAACGGTATAGATCCTATTGAGAAATCTGATTTTAGATGGAAAAAAGTGGATAATAACTATAGATTAAATATTTTCTCTATGAAAAAATATCGGTCCTATGCTTTTCTAGAATTGCATTCTTAACATCTTTTTGCTTTGATTTGTATATAAAATTCATTCTAATGCATGTATCAATATAATAAAATAGTAAATATTGATATTGCTTAAATTGTTTATTAAAATATCACTGGTATGGACTAGAGAGGTGTTGGTGATGACGTGCACATAGTAATACCGTTACGTGTATTCTATTGAGCGATTTTGACGATTTCGTTTTTGTAATATTGAAGTTTACGTATCTCCTAAAAATTTGCGTTTATAGTGGAAAAAATTGAAGATTAATTTTGCAACTGTTTGATGTATATAAAACTTATAGTTTGGTAAAAAATTGTGTTTTTCTTTCAGAATAAATCCGTATTTTTTTTCAAATTAAATCGACCCTTACGGTGGGCATATTGAAAGAATGATTTTGTTCGTGTTCAAATTTTCTTTTGTTAATAATTATATCATAGTGTAAAATTTAAAATAATAATTTGGTTAAATTCTAAAATAATTGTAAAATTCGCTGTATTTTCTAACATCAAATATACGCATCATTCTTATCGTGGTGTATATATCTCATAAGAGATACATTGCAAATTACTTGATGTTAAAATAAAAAGAGAAAATATCAATTAGATTTCATAAAAAATTTCTGCATACCAAAAATTACTTCACATTGTCCATGGATATCGATGAAATTCATTACATCGAATTTTCAGAGAATAAAAATACCGCTGCCAAAATTATTTTCAATTATCTTTTTTATAAGGTTTTAGCAATTATGGTTCCGGCGAGAGTATTCGTGTTAAGACTTTCAATTTTGTATGAATTTGTCTTAATATTAGTAAAAATGGATAAAAATTCACCAACTGTCAAGTTTGTCCGTATCGTTTATTAAATGTTTATAAAAATATTTTAGAATTTACGTATATATTGATACAGTTTATTACTATTTCGCGAATTTTATATTATTTTATATACGTATTCGAACCAAAACCAAACATAAATGTAAAGGGTGTCACAGAACGTTTTTCGTTTTTAGATATTAAATAAAAAAACAACAACATCAACTAAAACTCGCTTAATTTATTGTTAAATTAAAGATCAGTTCTTAAAATTTATTTATGAAAAACAACCATTTGCAAATGCGCACCACTTGCTTCTTCACACTCATTTAACCTGGAACTAAAATGTTCAATCACTCGCTGAGCGTCGCTCTTGGAATAGAGTTGATTTCTCAGTGATTCTTTGCTTCAAAACAATTAGGTTGGATGGCAATGGATTGTAAACTTTACTTTTTAGATAGCCCCATAGGAAAAAATAAAAAGGCGTTAAATCAGGTCTCCTCGGTGGCCAGTTGATGTCTTCTAGGTGGTTTATCACTCTTCCAGGGAATAAATCGTATAGAGCAGTTAACGAGTCATTTGTAATATGAGAAATGGCTCCATCTTGCTGGAAAAAGGTGTTGCGGTTGTAGCAATCCTGGTTTTGCATTTCTGTAGCTAAAAAAGTCCGGATCATATGACAATATCGATCAGAATTAAAGGTTCGATTTCGACCTCGGTCATCCTCAAAAAAAGATAAGGACCGATAATTCTTTGTCTTGATATGGCAGCTCAAACAATAACTTTTGGCGAGTGCTTTTTGGCAGTTTTAGCGGATTCTCGGAAGCCTAGTATTTGCAATTTTGTTTATTCACGTGATCGTTGATATGAAAATTCGATTCATCGGAGAACCAGATGTCATTGAAACTCTTAAAACGGTTTTTCATTGTCCTGCAGGATTCGACTCGTTTATCAGGATCATCGGGATTAATTTCTTGAACAATAACAATTTTATAGGGGGTGAAAATGTAAGTCTTTCGAAATAATGCGAAGAACCGTAGATATGTTCAATTTAGGAGAAGTTGCACGCAATCTCAACGACTGTCGTAGGTCGTCCATAACAGACTTGCGAACGCAGTCGACGTTCGTGCTCGTTCTTGATGTACTTTTGCGCCCAGACGATTCGTCCGGTATTGTATTCCCAGTCTCTTCAAACTTGCACGCCCAATGCTTAATAAACTTGGCACATGTTTTAAGCTTGTTAAATTAAAATGTGTCCTGTAGAGACGACGAACAACAGTGTAGGAATCGTTTTTATAAAACGCTCGCACGCAAAACTCGCGCTGCGGTCCCGTGAAACGATTCATGGCTACTAAACTTAACAAGCCGGCCAATCGATTGAGATCACTCCCCCTGCTGGTTGCGGTTGACGCGTAGTGGTCAATTCGAAAACGAAAAACATTCTGAGACACCTTCGTTTATGGTGAGTTATCTACAAACTCTGTAAACACCACTAAAGCAGTAGGAGTATAAAGTGGGCATTTAGTGATAAGTTAGAAATGTGGTTGTAAACTTTATGATCCAAAAAATTTATTTTTTTATGAATTATGAGTATGTAACCACCGGAAAAATCTGAAGAAGGCCTCCTCCGAAACAGTCGAAAAGAGCTAAGATGAAGATGGGCTAACGCTTCACCTCAAATTAACCTGATCTTATGTGACAATGAGACCATAGATAGTAAAGCTTGTTCCCCCAGAATACTTCCATTTCTCACAATACAAATATAGACAATACACAATCAAAATTGATTCATGGAGTTTTCTATCTTGAGGTTCACTTTTGTACGAGACATTATTATGGACATAATTAGGAGTCAAAACAGTGGCGGTATCATGCAAATCCAAAAGCCCATTTGAGCATTATAGTGTACTAAATAAATCTTAATTGGTAGTCTAAACACGATCAAAAACACGAAAAATTGGTAAAATCACGACAGGTGTCGATTTTTTAATTAATAAAAATGTATTTGTATGATTGGACTTGTTTTAGAGACACGCCACGGAGACAATGAGCCGCTGTTTGCCGACTACTGATTTAGGCTATTGAATAATTGTAATAACAATTGAATTTATGTATATCTGAGTTTTTAAATACGCAATAAACATTCAATGGCGTTCAAGGTTCAAGGTAACTGACCAATTTTTTGTCAGTAAACTCGTCATGTATGAAGTCAGAAATAACTTATATATATATATATACATTTTGAATGAAATAAGTTGCGAAGGAAATGTTTTTGGTCATTGTTCATAATTAAAATTTTTAATCATTTTGGATGGAATCAGCGACATATTACGAATATAATAGTGGTTTCTGTAAAATTGGCGTTATTATTAAAAAAATTAAACATCTTTTTTTGTGTGATATTTGACCGGTCGCTTGATTATCGTAGAATGTCACTTTGTGAAAGAACTGATATAAAATACGAATTAGATTTCTACGGCAAATTTTGTGCGATTCTCGTTACCGCTAATCATTTGCAAGATACTTAATGAACTTCTAATATTACTGTAATGTTTTGCAAATCACTGGCTTAACGGACAAACCAACCATTGCGGTGGTAACCAAGATGGCCGGTTGTAAGATAATTTTTACTACAACCAGTAAAATATTATTAGGATAATGTAATTTTCTTTCGACGAAATTGAAATGGTGCTTTACCGCTTTGCAATACGAAGAACACGGATTGTGGATGTCGGCGTGCCGCCTTAACCGCGTGGTTCTTAAATGTACGGCTGCCGGAACACAGCAATGCTGTGGCGGCGGCATTGCGACTTTGAGGGACGTGGCTAGCTTGGCACATTCAAAAAATTGAACCATCACCCAAACTACACTACTCATCTGCTATGAAAATTCAACAGACAACCTTCGTCTTACAATAAAAAAAAATCTGCTAAATCTTTTGAAGATTATCCGGTTTTTTTTATTGCTGTTTGATTATTTAATAGAAATTTCGTGTAATTTGGGGTATTTAGAAATTTGTTCATGTATTTCTTACTGTCCTGTTCGTTTTTAATATTAACATCACTTTCATTAATTAACTATACAATATAAATGTATGTAGTCGTTTCGATCATGTCCATTGATCAAGTTTATCTGATAATGAAATTGTAAAGTGAACAATAGCGACCATGTGTGAGTTAAGCCCGCTGCTGTTTTAACAATTAATATACAAAAGTTTCCACGTGTTATGATCCGTTCTTCTATTGTGGTCGATTATCATGATATATTTTTATAATGGATTCTTATAAATTTTTGTCACAAAATGAGTATATATTTATCGTGATTTATGCATATGTAAATGAACAATTCTGTGTGTTTCTTAGAAAATAAATCGGTGAACACGATGAAGTGTGCAATCGAGACAAAGACCATATAGCTCCTCCATATGTACGTAGTGGAAAAAGATAAAATTTATTAATTACATGAATAGCAAATTATTCATTGTTTACGTTTGTTTATATAATGTTGCGATCTGTTAACGTTAAATGGATCGCCAATAAGAAACTTGTGTCAAAATTACAGATTTAGATTCTTTTATTACTACTAAATGACTATTAAAAATAAAACAATAATATTCAGTTATAAAAAGTATTAAAATATGATAAAATTTATACTTTTGTAACGGATTCATGAGAAGGTTTTATCTACTAATTAGGAATGGATACAGATAATAGGTGAAAAAAAAAATGATATTTTTCGGCTATGGGAACGATAAAAAAAGATTATCTAAATTTATTATTACTCATAAACTCAACTCGATATAATTGATAGATAGTGTAAGTTATATGTCTCACCGATTTAAGATGCCAATTGTCCGACCAATCGCCGACGCCGATCTGCGAGACCAGGACGCGCACACGATTGCACGTGCAGTTCATCTTGCCGGTTGTAAATCGGAACATTTCGCGCGCACTCGCGCCTCTCAACACCCTGTAGTCGTCCCATACGGGCAGATCGAAGTACGCTGTTGTGTTCACGCAGTCCTTGCCCGCGCCTTCGTATCCGAACGGGCAGCACTTCCGTACGACCGATTTGGAGCAAGCTGTAACCGTTTTGGTTTCATTGTTGATGAAGTAATCGCCATTCTCATAGATAACTCCTTGGTGCAGGATGTTGCCGTCGTCCAAACGCTTCCCTTCTGTTATGTCCAGTTCTTCCACGCACGGAGCCAAACTAACACTGCGCAATAGAGCGAACAAAGCGAACGCCTTCACGGATATGTTGAACATTATTACAATAAGCAACTGTTTATGTTTACTAACAAATATGCTAGCCGAGAGTTTATCTTGACCGCATCTCGTAAACACGACCACGCGTTTCGATGTCTCGCAGCGACTGTCGAAGTGGACGACGGGCGATGGTTATTCAATGAGGGAATTCCGTACCCACACTAATAAGCTTCAGGTAAATAAAGAAATCACAAGTCGCATCTTAACCTAACAATTTTGTAATTCTTTTTTTAAACTAAAAATGAGAAAAATTTATATTGAAACCGATTTGAACTGTACAAAATATATTTAAAAACGAAAATAAATTTATTTTTATAGTAAATCTAAAACTTCACCAATAACTTGATGAAATTTTTTTATGAAAGTAATCAATCTTGTACATGGATAGAAGTTGATTTTTCTACACTTTAAACTTAATGCAAAATTCATAACAGTGCAATTTTATTTTTAAAAATCGTTCCTATGCGTCGCGTCAGGTTAAATACCTTCTTTCTTGACCGTGAAACAGGTTTTGGTCCGCTACGCAAACTAGTTAACAAGTTTTTATATTGATACAAGAATTCTTATAACCCGTATAATAGTCAATATGTTAATTGAATACAACGCTATATTTATATACCCAAAATAGTAGGGCTTAAGGGTTTCGTTATTGGATTATATAGGTGATTTACAAAATAAAAATATTATAGGCCAATGTGTAGATTAAAAATAAATAGAATTTTGCTAATTAAATTTTTCGAAAGAGCTGTTTAAATGCTTATAACTTTCGTTGTATCGAAATATATGGTGGGGAGAATGGTGTAAATGATTGCTATTTAAGTGTATTTGTGGTTTTTCCTGTCTCTATTAATTATTCAATCGCTCGTGAATAATTATGTTTTTATTAAAAAATCGTTGATACCAGAAACGTAAAAATGATCGTTGGTAGTAAGCAATGTTCATACAAACGAGACGCTTATATATTTTTTTACATTAGCACGGCCAAATTGTGCCCGTCACCTTGACATAGGATGTAACGTCTATTTGTACAGCAATTACGCTAATTACATTGTATTATGAGTTGAAACACAGTAACGTGAACGTACCGCTAGCTTTGCGGAATTAAGTCTAACTAAACGATCTAAGGTAACTGACATCGATCTCCGTTACTTTAATGTAAATATAGATCTGAAGATATTCACATTATTAGGTTATCAATTAAAACGTAGTGCTATGTCGGCAGATTGATATTGAGGGTGGTAGCTGTCCAGGCGGGTTTGAAAGACCCTACCACCACCCAGACTCCGCTACTGTGGCCCGGGAATCCGATTCGGGATCTCGGCGTTACAAGGCAAGCGGTTAAACCACTGCGCCACAAGGGCAGTCAATAGCCTTATAGTGTATTTCTATTGTTCACAATATTTCAAATAATTTTTTACAAGAAAGTAAAGAAATTTTACAGACAGTATTTTTAAATAAAGAAATCGTTTATATTTTTCCAAGTATACGTGGAATTTCCGAACATTACATATACATATAAAATACATATAATAGGCGTAATATATAAAAACGCGATGTCCTATTGTCGAGGCATTAAATTTTCGTAAACAGTTACTATTAACTGTTTCATGAGATGTTATTCTAAAATAATTTACTATAATCTTGCATTAAATAGGATTGAAAGCTTAAATCAGAATGTCATGAACAATTTTGGTAAGTAAATTAGTGGTTTAATGACGGGAGCACCGATTAAATGGTTTCTTATTATAATCAAAAAATAATAATTCCTTGCAATTAATTTGTCAAATTCTTTTGTTCCAAGCTATAAGATTAACTCATTATAAAAATCTTAATAAGGTCTTCAATGATTTATTCAATCTACCCGTATTGGTAACTTGATACATGGAAGAGAAGTACAAGAAGAGTCTCAGCAAACTATTATCCACATGAATCTCGACTCGAATTCCGATGAAGATAATTTGGAAAATGAGCAAACAATTGATTCATGCATGTGTTAATTTCTGTCGATACTTTATCACATTCTAAATTGAAATTGACTTTCAATTTTTTTTTTCATAAATAGGATTTGCACAATCACTTTTAACTGTCAGTCGTGTAATTACTTTGAGTAAGCAACGCGTCCTCGTGAATGAATTAATTAGAAAATGAAGAGATTTATTAATCATTCATTCGATAGATTGGTGGGTGAAATCTTTCTTTAAGGATCTTCACATCATTCTTGCGTCTGCATTGAGCGACTTCCCGGGATTATTTGATCGTCGGTCCACCTTAACGGGTGTAACTTACATACGTTTGTCCCTTTCTTTTACCGCCGTAACTTCTAAGAAATTTTGAATCATATCTTCGATTCATAACTTCAGTTCTAATAAAATTACTAATAAATGACGATTATTATTGAGGTTTAAGTATAACTAATGAGTTACATGCAGTGATGCAATTGCTAATGAGGCGATAAAATACTTATAGTTTTAACACGGTCCCTGCCAGAGCGTTTTTTGGATATCTTTCGTTGCGGTCGAGTGCGGCGCATACAGAATACAATTTGACAATCCTTTATTCGGCAAATAATAATTTAAGTAAATTTTGATTTGGATTAAAGTTGTATGTAATTATTTAAGCTTAAACTTATTATTTTAGATAACACATGGTCAAAAATGTTTCATGGGTAATTTCAGTGTGGGGCGTACACGCCCCACGCGGCAGAAAACATGTTAATAACTTATATTTCAGTACTGCACATTCATTAGTTAAAATTTTTATTAACAGAAACGTCTATTGTTTACCACTTAAATACGATATATTTCATTTCATAATTATATTGTATCTTGAAATTGCAATAATGTTACCTATATGATATGTTGATCTTTTTTTATACATTATTCATTGTGTTATTATGTCGAAGGATATTAAGAAAGTGTATTTTTTTTTATTTTCTAGTAGACTGTCATGTGAAGGCTTCTTGTAAAAAGAAATAATTGAATGTTATGGTTACACCTTCACTTATAAAATTCAGTCCTGATTGATTGACCGATTCACTTGTATATCAGCGCACAACTTAACGACTGGTCCTACAGATATGTAATCTAAAGGGGATGCGATTCACTAAGAATAAGACTTTTTTTTGAAATTCCTCCACAAAGAGGGTGAAAGGGGGTTTCAAATTTCAACGAAACTTTTTATCCGAATCGATAGTATAGAAGATGGGACACATACTGGAGGGGGATTGATCTTAATATTGAAGGTAAAAATACCGACTATCTTCATTATTGCCGCGTGATTTATTTAAAAGTTTTACGCTTGACCTTCGCACGTACTCTTTAACTTCTTTTCCATATGTGAAAGTCGTCGTCTGCCAATTAATGTTTTTGCGTCACGGATATAAAGAGCTTGCGTACTCGTAGACTCATTCGAAACTCACACATCGAATCCTGGACCTGTTACCGTTTGTTATAATTAAATCGTAAACCGAAACTTGTTTTGCAACAAATACGCAAGTGAATGGAAAGATTTGCCTTAAAATTTATTTCTAGAATGTTCATAATATATATGCGGTGGTGACACAATCATAATTTTTAAAAAATAATAGAAATGAGTCGACAAAGATTTACTGAATGAACACTTTGATGTCCGCATATTTCAGAAAAAAATTTATAAATTTTCAGTAATCAAATAAAATATAGGTTCTACGTATAATAAAATAATATTTAAGCGCTTAAGTTCTATATTATAACAAAAAACGAAAGCAACAAAAAAGGTATTTTTATCGGTATTTGGCCATAAAGATAGCATAGGGTTTGTTCAGCTTTTACTTTTCACTCGTAACATAACGACACCACCGAGGTGTGGCTGGACGTCAGTGTTAATATATATAAAAATTACTTCAACTCTTAGAGTAATCGATTGTCTAACATCATAAAAAGAAAACTTTTCGTGTTTGCCAATAAAGAGACGTTACCGAACGTTTCAATTTGTAGAAAGTTTTTAAGTTGTTTATTTTTGGAATTCTATATACACTTAACATTTTTCTTTAAATATATAGCTAAAAGCGATAATATTTATTTTAAGATGTAATAAAAAAGTTTCTCTAATATATAAACATCTAAAACGAGCGGATCCCAGATCTAGTAATGTTACAAGTGTCTACTATTAAAATATTTTAAATTAAAAATTATATGCAAGGAAAAACACTATTTAGCCCTTATTCGTGTTAATAATTCGATAAATTTTCCACTCGACCTTCGGGTAAACCATGCCGGTAAAACTAAAAACAACTGTCATAGTGATTTTTTTTCGACTGGGGTAGGTATTGAGATTAAGAACTTTCCTTATGGAATTTCAGCAAAAGATTTACTAGGGTAGCATCTTGCTACATTTTTTAATTTAATCCAATCAAATTAATATCTCTTATAACCTAACTGGTCCTGGTATTATATTTCTTGCCTTCATATAATCCGCCATCTCCACATACAAACTTTCGAATGGTTTAGAAGGATGCAACATTTAATATCAAGAGTATGTTACATCACAACTTATAGTAACAAACTCTGGGCACTGCGCGTCGGACAGTCTTTAAATCGTTTTAATGGTGCGTTCTGGACATATCTTCTCTGTAGGCTATCACCATTTGTTCTATGTCCGTCTGTTGATTAGAATACAGTTTTAATGATTATTACAAAAAATTTAAAATTTTACACTTAAAATGTGTAGTATGTCCAGGTCACGTATATCGATATTTATGGATTACAAACGCAGTAAGAGAAGCGAAAAATCGAAGGAAATGGACGAAACCGACAATCCTGCATAACAAACAGCTTTATATTACAGGACATTCGAAGACATGACTCTCAGTAATGTTGACATTGACCACCACGGAAAATAGTGTGTGTGAATCACATAAAATATAACGAATAATTATTAACACAAGCTGTAAATGTATGGCATCAGTAAAAATTATTAGGAGTTTAAAACGAATTAAAATCATTAAGTTAATTACTAAAGGTAAATATAGGACAAGTATGAGATGTCGCTGGGGCGCGACACGCTTCAGGCGTTAGCGCCCCTCCTACAGGACTGGATGGAGAGGAGGCACGGCCTTCTCACCTTC
>DWQX01007103.1:0-10506 GCA_018245475.1 Pharmacophagus antenor | reverse complement strand
CACGCTCACCACCCAGCCGACTGAGGGCGACTGAGCACTCACGGTCGTCCTCGATCCCCCCACCTCGTTAGGGAGGGTGTGTGTAGGGCCTGCCTCTTTGGCGGGCAGACGCCGGTGGGGAGCTGGAAGGTTGGGCTTGCTGATTCCCAGTTCCCCGCCATCAAAGGCGTAGCGGGAGTGCCGCTGGGTTGTTTAGTGGGTATATTGGGTAACCGGGAGTCCCACATACCCCTCCCGTCCCCCGGCGGGAGGGGATGCCCAATGCATTTTTCCCAGCGATAAAAAAAGGCGGGACCTGGACATCCCGCTCGGAAACGCTGTCCACCGACATTGCTGCGGGCGGGGCCTGGACATCCCGCCCGGAGAAGCAGTCCAACGACTTTGCTGCGGGCGGGGTCTGAACATCCCGCCCGATAGCTTCAGCGTGCTTCCTGTGGAGCTCGCTGACCTCCTTCGTGAGGCAGTCCACTCTCCGTTGGAGCTGCCTAACTTCATCGGCGGTGGTACGTTGCACCAACTCACCAATGATGCCACAAAGGTTAGATGCCCCGCACTTGAGGGCCTTCTGGAAGGTCCCCTTCAAGTTTGTGGGCTTTGAGGCGACCAGTGCGATCTCCTCGTGGTCCTCTTCGGCCATCTTCTCAAGTTCCGCTACGGAATGATCCGCGTACGAGATGCTAGACGAACCCTAGCCCGCCTTAGCTCTGCGCGCACGTACCAGTGCCTCCTTAGCGGCAAACCTGTTCATCCAGTTCCTACTGGATTTTAGCCCTTTTCGCCTCCATTAGATGACGTTGGGCTTCCAGGAGCCCGACGTCATGGCTTGTGGAACCCAGGGCGGCGATAGCAGGCTTTGCAGCCTTGCTCGTCGTCTTGGGCCCACTTTTAGCTGGGTTCGAAGAAACCTCCGAACCTTGCGTCAAGTAGGCCCGCTTTTTCGCTTGTCGGTCCGGCAGCTCCGCCGCAAGGGCGTCGCTGTCGGACCCCGACAGGTCCTCCTGCCTGCAATCTAGGCTCGCCACAGATGGTGCGCAGCAAGCCTCTGACGCCGAAGCGTCAGGGGTGGCCCCGAGAAGGGCCGTTTGGGGTCGGCCCTGAGAAGGGCCTTTAATGAAACGCCCGAAGGCGTCCTTCAAGTGTTTCGACATGTGGTCGCTCGTCAATAATCGAAAAGTCCACTCTGATAATATTCGATTGGACAGTGTTTGTTAGCCGCCTGTCTGCCACTCCGTTACGGTGGTCAGACGAGACGTTGCCCGGGGATCGCTGCGAGGCAGCCAACACTTTGGGGGGATCCCCAAATATGACCCTTACCTAGTCTTACTTGTTTAAGTACTCTCGGTGTAATGAAAGTGTCCGTTTGGTTTTTTGTGGTGTTCCATTTATTTTTAGTGTTTCAGAAAACATAAAAATTCTGACCGAAACATATGCTGTTACAAAAAACATCCCCTCGAGATGTTTGGGAAAAAGTAATATTTCCATATTTTATTTATGCAACCTGTGCTTTTCACGCATCTAGGTCATCGTTGTAAAGATTTCTCACCCCTTTTTCTGAAGAATTTCTTTTGATTTCGCCCTGAATACTAACTTTTCAGTGTTTTTTACCTCAAATACTTTTTAGGGTACATTTAAACGAAAAACATATTGTTGTTGTTAATGACGTTTGGTCATTAAATTGTTATATGTAAATATAGATAAATAATTGTAGATATCATTTCTGCGTGAAAAACCTTTTTGTATTACAATTTTTTGGATATTATTTACATACGTATTTATACACATGTTTTTGTACCTACATTGGCTAATAGTTCAACTTTATGTCAAGTTAATTGACAGCGGGGCCGACTATGGTGAAGCGTGCTCGCCCAGAATATCTTGGCTGTCGTTGGTATCATTATCGGAATACAGCACTGTTATTATGACAGTAAATTGACAATATGACAGCGGTAGCTAGGCCAGGCGGAAAAAAAAACTCGCCACTATAAAAACTCTATTGATCTGAAAAACGAACCACCGCCTCAGTGTTTAAAGATAAAGAACATGGGGGTCTTTAACATTGAATAGGCTTCCTTAAGACAAGTGAAATTTACCATCATAAAGTACATATCTATTTACCATAAAGGGTGATAATGATGTAGTAATCAAGCACTACTCTGTATAATATAAAAAATGGCTTAGACACGGAGGTAGAGATGCAAAAATTATATAAATGTAGGCATTACTAAGTAGATTAGCGTAAAATTTGTTCTTTTATTACAATTTTTTTATTTATCTAATGTTATTAAAATTTATACAACATCGTTTGTACTTCGATTAACAAAATTGCTTGGCATAAATAAGCAATAAGGTGTTAACGTGTTACGTGTAGTAGCGAAATTACTTAAAGAACTTTATGTCTCGGATCTGCAATTTGAACAATTCATAGAGGCGTGTCAGACCTGCATTACGTATGAATAATGTAAATTACTGCACATCGTGCTGAACAACCTATTGTAATAATATTATAGTAAATATTCGTGTTATATTTTACAATTTAATTTTATAACTGAAGTAAGTAAAATATATTACAGAAAAGCTTGTTACCGTATCTAAGATATTGTAAGATTACAAAAAAACCTTTAAAGTTCGGGCTGAAGTATCTATGTGTTTATTTTATCTGAATAAAGGGAACTTGTTAGTTGATATATTTCATAGTGGAAAAGATACCGACTTATTTACACAATCCATAATTTTTATGCCTTAGTAGAAGATATACATAACATTGTAAATCTTTTCTTTTTAGCAGCATGAAATTTAATATTTTTATCGAGTTCTTTGAGAAAGGACACAATTATTCAGAAAAATAAAATTGATATTTATAATTTAAACACAATAATAAGTACTCTAGTTTTCATAAAAGAATTATTATGAAAACTTTTTAAATATTTATGTTCTTAATATAAGTGTTAATTTGATTAGTTAAGTCATTGTAAGTAGTGTTTTCGTCAATGATAAGTATTGGAACTCTCAATAGCTACATAATATTACTTAACACCTACACATTTAATGATGAGTATTGGAACTCTCAATAGCTACATAATATTACTTAACACCTACACATTTAATAAACAAATACATGTTATTAATAACTTAAAACTCATCAGTTTAATGATGTTTTGCTTCGTTATAATTACAACGATTACATTTGCGAGACAAATTTCATTTGCTAACAGGTAGGAGTTACACAGACGAGACAACAATGGCTTCGTATCCATTTTATGTAAATCGAATTTAGAGACTAATTATATTTTAATATGTGAATGAAATTTGAAGCTGCCCCATTAGTGTTCCAGAAATTGGTACTTACAAAACGAATAAATGACTAAGCCTGATCAAAATTATATTCCCCATACATCATAAAACATATTACGTAACGCCCTCATCGACAATAACATGAAGCTTCCAAATGGGATGTAACATAACTGCAAAATTAAATGAATGCTTTTTTTAATTTTATGGGTCGTTTTATAAGTGAACGTCGTAAATAAATAAGATGTCACGAATTTTTATCTGAATCAGGATAGATCCTGATAACAAATGCAATTCACATTTCTTCTCGAATATATTATCCTTTCGCTCGTATCCGAAACGTGACAGTGGCCTTACGTCGAGAACACATTTTACTAAATGTTTTTCCTTTTTTTTAAAGAAAACTGCCGCATTCTACTTGAAATCGCAAACGAAATATCTTCTTTTTCACTTCGAAGCATAATATATTCGAATAAGATGTTATTAGTCTATTGCGCTTTACCACTACATAATGTCTGAACACACATTCACATCAATGAATTATGGTCAAACATTAACAATCTATTCAAAGAGAAAAAAATACCTACAATTTATTATATTTCATATTATATAATATTATATTCTATACATTTCGTTTTATACAAAAATAAATCGTATTCTCAACATTTTTTTTCACTAGTGTTATCACCATATTGTAGAATTTTAAAAATATTATTGATGTTTTGCATCTCAGGAGAAGAAAGAACACATTCACAGCGTGAAAACCATTATTTAGTTTGCACGAAATCGTAGAAATTTATCAATAGTTAAGAATGAGCTTGATATGAGATCTACAACTTAAACGAGTTTTCCCTTTTTGCATTATCTGCGGTTAGCCTCTATCTAAGTTTACTCTGTTCTATAAATTGCACATCGCCGGATGTTCGCTTGATGTGGTTCAAACATTTAAATTCAATATTACGTAAAATGTTGATTAGCGAATGGATAAAGGTTTAAGAAACTTAGTAATTAAATATAAGAATAAGGAAAATATATCTCGCAATATTTTTTCTCTAACATTTAGATAGTGTTGGTATACATATCTACAATTATTGATCGATAATGTCACGAAAAAAGTATTAATTTTATAGATTATAAGAAAAAAAACACCTAGAGATATGAATTGTTATCCTCTAGCATTATTAATTACATATTTATTTATTTACACTTTATTTGATATCCACCATTTTACCAATTATCGTAAAATAGATACGAATATGATTCACTAGCATTTTAGAAAACTGCATCTGATAGATGTAACATTTTTTTTAAAAGAAAAACGAGGATAAGGACTCGACCTTGCACCAGTTGAGGGCAGAATATTGCGGTTATCGCTTTGAAATATTAACGATACTCCAGTAATCTTATTTCCCCCTTTGCCTTTGAAACTGGAATTTAGTAAAATTGCATAAAACAGTTTCGCGTCAAAAATAGGGAAACAGTGCCTCCATTGAAAGACATGTAAAATGAACGATAAATAGTCTTTAGCATTTGTTTCAACTATTCGGATTCGACACATTTCAGTATTACATATTCTCTAAAGCAAACATTAAGTCTATTAGCAAGTCGTATCAGAGGCAGTGTTGAAAGATAACGAGAAAAGTAAACAATGTAAGATACGCTTAAGCTTCCTAAAACTTGCAGAAAACGAACAGTGTAATCACCTATCACGTTAAGTATTATAGGAGTCAAAAGACAACGAAATAAATCTCTAACTTACTTTTAAATAAATGCTTCGGGCAAATGAGGGATGCAGTCTCTTAATTTCAAGTATTTTTCTTTCAACTGTGTCTTTTGGTCTATGAGATGTTTTTTTTGTTTTATTTTTGGATATCACTTAATTTTTAATAACTACTCTCGTAATTTTTTATAATTAAATGAATAAGCAACCGGTTTAGTAATTTTTTTTATTATATGAAAAATTAACAAGTAATGACCTATGGCCAGGTTGGCTAAATCTTTATCTAATATTTAGATGTTACATAACAAATGACGTGTTTTCATTTTTCGCATACTAAAGATTTTTCTATCTTTAATGCGTACTTATTATGCTATAACAAATTGCAACACATACTATCAAAATGATTGCTAAAGACTTAAACAAGATCAATAATGGACGTCTTTGTATTAATTCAGTCTTACTGAAATATGTACATTTTAGTAAGTATATTTTAATAAGTAATATTTAACTAATTAGTTACAATTGTCAACAGTTGAAATTTAAGGAAGTTAAGGAACGGCAAAAATTTAACTTTAAATCTTAATAAATAATTAATTACTTAATATGTCGAGTTTTAATTTGTCGTTAATAACAAGTAAACATTTTTCATTTATATACGTGTTATAGCATAACGCTCAACTTGTTTCACGTGAAATACGAAATGCGGTTGGCGGTTTTGGGCATTCGATACGTTATGGCTTAACTTAAAACTAACTGCATTTTTATAACAGATCAATGACAACGACACCAAAGCTGTTATATAACTGTAAAAATATATTTATCTAACTGGTATATGATATATTTTTAAAATTTTGTTCGTTAAACGTGAAATTTTTTTTTGTATGCAACGTATTTCATAAGGTTAAAGTTATTTTATTATCTTATTTTTATATCTTTTAAAATTAAATTACATCAAATCATGTGTAACGTTAAACAACGGGTACTGCATTGTAAATGGAATTTCTCTTTTATTATTCCCAGAGTATATTACTCCTTGCCTGAATACTTAAATGATACGTGGATCCGGTGTGATGAGATTTGTGCCCTTGACGTAAACCGTGCCTTTTCACACATTAAATATTCGCTCGTGTATATAAAACTTCGAGCTTTATTAAATTCGGTCGCGAAACACGTACAAAATATTCAACCAATAAGTAAAATTGTGCAAAGGGTAAAATCAGAATTTTATTTAAGATTTCAAATATTCCTTAATTTCAATACGAATGATTCTTCTCCTACTATCTTTTATTCATATAAGGATGAATGTTTCCATATAAATGCTACATATAATTTTCTGACAGTTGTACAATTTAATAAGGTAATGTCAAAATGTCATATGGAACCCATCTTTGTGTTTGAAATGTAGTGTTATAGGTTAAAATGTGGAATATATATATATATATATAATATGTTTGAAATAAAAAATAATATTATGCTTTTGGTGATACAAGTGTCTCCAGTTCCGAATTATTTTCACGTATGTCCATATATCAGCACTGTGTCCCGCGGGAATTAACCCAAATAACCAACCTGTATGTTTGACTTGATTGCAATATCGGTTTTAGTACATTTCCCTATGAAAAAACCTGCGATAAAGTGTGAAATAAATAGTTAAAGTTCAAGAAAATACTTGGGGGTGACTGGATGAGGAAAGAGGAGTACAAATCAATTCGAAAAATGCATTAGGGAAGGCGTAAAGCAGTTGACTGTCACGTACAGCAGAAGGTAATTATAAGAACTATTTTAGTGCGAAATTATTAATGGAAGTCACAAGTCGGTATGGTATTTATTTATTCATTAATATTAAATTACTGAAATTCAATAATTGTATTGATCTCTGAAATTCATTTTTTTCACTATATGCTTGCTGAAACATGCACGGAGGAAGTTATAATGGCATATTATGAATTGAGTTACTCGGCAAGATATTCGGAGCACATTTAGAAAATAATTTATTGACAATTAGAGCAATATACTTGTACGCACGAGGCCATTTATTTCATAAAATTTTTTGCATCCAAAAAGGTTACAGAGTTTTATTATATTTTTGCGTTAATTTTCCTATTGCTTTCATAGTTAAATGTTGTAGCTATTATTCTAAACTCTTCAATTATTTTACGTTGCATTATAAATTATTTGATACTTGTTTAAACTAAATCATTACAAAAGTTTTTACAAAATTTAGGCTAGAATTTAAAGTTACTTAATTCTTGTTTAAGTATTTTCATTCAAGAATTTGACATCCTGTTTTAACGTGATATTGTTATCATAGATGTTAAAAAGCCTTGTAGTCGAAGTAAATTTGTGTTGAAAATGTTATAAGACAAAAAAATCTTTTGTCCTTTATTATGTAAGAAAATAAATCTGTAAATGTATTTTATGAGGTTGCAGCGCATCTGCAAAGAAAATTATGTATACAAATCGAAGTGTCGCTCGTCGTTATCGTAAGCATATGTAATAAACTTTGGCAATTTGAAGCCATTGTCGAGGAATTATGATTATTACTTGCGCCTTATTACCACGACTAAACTAACTTGGCGAGACTTCCCGTATTTAATGTTTCCTGTTGACGTCTTATTGTCACTACGAATTTATAACCAGCTACTATTTACTATCATTTCTAAATAAATTATTTAACATTTCGGATGATTCTGCGTAGATAGTATCGAAATGAAATAATAATTGGAATCTAAATGTACTTCGTAAAAACTATGACATAAGGAAACTCATTGTAACTAGAAAAAACTACACTGCCTTTCAAATCCTAATGCAGTAACGGTTTAAAGAGCAATACACATTGTAACTTAACGACATTAATGGTCTGCATTATTTTTTCCATCTCATCAATTGCATTGCAGCGAACTTAAATTAGGCAAGATATGATATAGTAAAGTAATACATCGAATTATAAAATATTATTAACTGTTAATCTCTCATCTTCCTACGAGGTCGTCCCCATTGTTGCGGTTTTCATTATTTCTGTCCATACTGTCCGGTTCTCAGGATGTTTCCTGGGATTCCTTTTAACAACTACAAATTCCATTTTTACAAATATTGATAAGACCAAATAATTGTTAAACTTATTTCCTGTATATTGCGATCAATTTATTCACGCCAGTCAAGCGGAATGCGCAATGCCTTTATGAATGTGTAACTAAGTACACATGTGTGGCGTGTCCTACGTCTCAGTGAGTCGTTACCCTTTACATCCAACAGTAATTACCGCGTATCGTCACTGCATCACTACTGAAGCATTGTAAGGATTAGCGAATAATATGCGTATAAACTGAATAAGTTCGTGTTTATTGTGCTGTAGGTGAAATATAACGTGTAAAGAAATTTGATTCTTGATATGTACGAGGTTATCATGTATTTTTGTGGAGAAGAGTATACATAAAAATAAAATAAATCCCTGGAAATTCCAACCTACCAAATAGTATAGGTTAATTTTGTATAAAAATATAAATTTGATAACATTTCAACACGGAATTTTTTTTTTTGAAATGTTTATGATAATAAATAAAAATAATTAAAATTATACGTGTAAACGTGTATCAAACCTATCGAAACTAGTTACTGAAAAAAAGTATCTTGTCACTTACAAATGAATTTAAAACCGTTTTTTTTTTAAATAATATAATATGTAAATGTTTTGTTTCAAGTCTATTATATATATAAATACTATAAACAAAAAAGGCGTAGTGGTTTAATATTGAATTGAATAATATCTATTATACAAGACAGTTGCATGCAAATAACCTGGATGAAATTTCTTTTACCTTTTTATAAGCGAATATTATGTGTCTAGAGACTTTTTAGAGAACTCCCAAAAAAAGTTCGAGGTGTTACAGTAACTTTCAAAAATACTGTTAATATTTAAGGGCTTTATTTGAAACTTCGCTATCTATTATACCGCTTTATGTTCCCGTAGTACTCTATGCTCATTAGATTGTGATCACTTCTTTCCGATGTGGTAAGACGGTGCGGCGCTATTCAACAAGAGGACTAAAGTAATATACGCCAATACACTTATAATTACGTCAGCAGTTACATTTTATACAACACATAGGTTGGAACTGCTAATTCATGATCAGGTATAAGTTAATAGTTTCTCCCTACATACAATCATCAAATATCTTAAAATGCTTGAAACCTCAATTTTATTAGGCCTAAATTATAAATTTGAATTTAAATTATTGTTAAATATATGTTTTTGAAATATTTAACTGAGTAAATTTTTAATCTACTTATCAGTGGTACGTCTATACAGGAGACCCTATAATTTAGAAACAGTATTGTATCCCAGTTTAGGGGGTATAGGACAATAGGGTTAATGATACATGGTACTGTTAAACATAAAGGTTGTCTCAGAATGTTTTTCGTTTTTAGATGTTAAATAAAAAACAACAATATCAATTAAAACTCGTGTTGTTAAATTAAAGAACATTTCTTGAAGTTTATTTATGAAAAACAACCGTTTACAAATGTGCACCATTCGCTTCTTCACACTCATTTAATCTGGAGTTAAAATTTTCAATCAATCGCTGGAGCATCGCTCTTGGAATACAATTAATTTCTTCAGCGATTCTTTGCTTCAAACATTCAGGTTGGATGGCAATGGATTGTAAACTTTACTTATTAGGTAGCCCCATAGGAAAAATTAGCAGGCCTTAAATCAGGGCTCCTCGGTGGTCAGTTGATGTCTCCTCGGCGGCTTATCACTGTTCCAGGGAATAAGTCGTGAAGAGCAACTAATAAGTCATTTGTAACATGATAAGTGGCTCCATCTTGCTGGAAAAAAGTGTTGCGATTATAGCTATCCTGGTTTTGCATTTCTGTAGCTAAAAAAGTCCGGATCATATTGATCAGAATTAATGGTCTGAGTTCGACCTAGGTCATCCACAAAAAAATAAGGACCGATAATTCCTTGATTTGATATAGCAGCCCAAACAATAACTTTTGGCGAGTGCAAAGGCTTCTGATGTAGTCCTAGCGGTTTCTCGAAAGTCCAGTATCTATGACTTTGTTTATTCACGTAACTGCTGATGTGAAAATTCGATTCATCGGAAAACTTGATGTTACTGAAACTCCTGAAACAATTTTTCATTGTCCTGCAGAATTCGACTCGTTTATCAGAATCACCAGGCTTCGTTGAACAATAACAATTCTATAGGGGTGAAAATGCAAGTCTTTAGAAATAATAATACGATGAACCGTAGATTTGTTCGAATTAGGAGAAGCTGCGCGCAGTTTCAACGACTGTCGTGAGTCGTCCATAACAGACTGGCGAACGCGGTCGATGTTCATGCTCGTTCTTGATGTCCATTTGCGACCAGACGATTTGTCCGGCATTGTATTCCCAATCTCGTCAAGCTTGCACATCCAATGCTTAATTAAATTGGAACTTGGCACATGTTTTAAGCTTGTTAAATTAAAATGTTTCCTGTAGAGACGACGAA
>DWQX01007102.1:0-10508 GCA_018245475.1 Pharmacophagus antenor | reverse complement strand
CTGGGTCTCTTACCGCCCCCCTTGAGACCTGCAGCGCCCACAAGGGGGCGTTATCGCCCACTTTGGGAAAGACTGGTTTAGGTAAATCAACACCACTTAGATCTAACGCCATGCAGTAGTGTGCCAACTATACTGTTCCGTTTGAAAGACGATGTAACTAGTTAAATTACTGAGGTATTGAAACTTAACATCCTACGCCTTAAAGCTATAATGATATAGAATGATATAGATGATATAGAAATATTATTACCGGTATGATATTGTTATGGACAAGCGAATTATTTATTTATTTTTATTCTTTATTGTCCTCTTTTTAAACAGGGAACATGCGCGAACTTATGCTATATTCAATTTTGTGTTAGTCAACCTATGTGGTGATCAATGTCTGAGACAAACAAATTCAAAATTGAACAGAAGAAGAGATATAAACATTATTAAAAAAATCACGAATTTAAGGGAATAATTAATTATAATATTCCTATAATACTTTACTGTCACATTTTCAAGATACATTATTAAAGTTTTTTTAACAGGTTACAAAGGGTATTTTATTTATTTATTTAGATACAGGCAAACAAAATTACACCTATTTAAAATAATATACAGGCAAAGTTCTATCTATATCTTTAATTTATTAGTGTATACGACAATATATTACTATAAATTTCACGACGGTGACGTTTGATCGTAAGATTTTTGTAATTTGAATGATTAACATAAGAAAAAATGAACAAATGTAAATTATCAGAACACGGTTAACGATCACTCAACCATACTGCTTGGATTGATGCAGCATCATTGATAATATTATAATTCATAACGGTATAAACTAGTCTTGTTTTTTTTTCCAGCGTCGTCTATTTTATTATATCGATGTGCATTACTGATCATATATCATCAATTTTTAATTATATTTTGCAGGGTTATTCACGATCCCCGAATATCCGGAGTACGAGGTGCGGCGAGGCATGTGGTCTTCCGCGCTTGACGCGATCCTGACCACCCTGCGATACCTGGCGCCCGCGACGCTCCTCACCCTACTCTGGGGACAACAAAGCTTCATATTTAAACTACTCAAGTACATAGACTCGGCTTTCAGATCACGTGAGTTTCATGCTGTTTCGTGTATTTATATAATCGATCACCTATGTTTAGCCCTTGTTGTCGTACGTATCTTTATATCTGTATTTAGATGTGTCTTTCTTTGGCAGCAATGGGCTACTATTTTACCTCGATATCTTGTGATTTTGATCGACAATAAGATGTAGTTAATTGATAGTAAAGCGTGCTCGTCCACAACACTATTGCTCTCACATGTACAACTACCGGATAACAGAAATGCTGTAATTGTGGCAGATTGAAATTGAGAATGACAGCTAGTCAACCGGGTTCGATGAAAACCTATCACCATAGCTCCACTACATACGTATGACGTCGAAATCGAATCAAAAGCTGTAGCCGTTGCTTCGCTGAGTCCGTTAATAAAAAAAATAGTTATTTTAAGATAACTAAAAATATAATAATGTATTTTTAAATCTGTTAATATTTAAATCATCATTGGTTTTTTTAAATGCATATTACAAATAAAGTATAAAATATTTCATTTAAAAATTCTGTCCACGAATGACTACAAGGCAGCCTTAATACTGTGACAACAAATAGATCAGCGTTATCATTCGATCATGCGCTTTAATCCTTACTTCCTTGGAATTTCTGAAAACCAACGTGATTAAGATAACTTTAAAGTAATTCTTACATGTAGTAATTTTATACAAGTCAAAATAAAATTCAATAATGTTTTTCTAACCAAATTAAATTCCAGTTTCAAAGAAAATATCGTTGATTTTACAAAATTTAATATTGCTGATTATATTAAAATTTTAGTAGAGATAGAGATTTCATTATATTCTACGTTTTAAATGTGGAATAAAAGAATGTACGAACAAAAATCTATAAAGCTCTTAGTCGGATTTCCAATAACTTTAAATACTTTCGACCTGATCTTAAAAATGGTTATTTGTGAAGCAAGTGTCATTTATGGCTGTGGTTTCAGTATGTCTGGGCTATCTCGATGCTTAAGATTTTTATTGCACCATCTCGATTTATGGCGCTGTAAATCTAGAATGCCATTTCATGCATCACCAGTTTTCCTTTCAATGTGGTCAAAAATTCCGTTAACAATGGCTTATAAATAATGGTGTGGCTTCTATATCTACAAGCATTAGATATTACTTAATATTCTACTAATAGTATAAAATACTAACATCTAAGAGCATATCTGAAAAAAAAATAACAAATTTAGATATCATCCCGAATAAATACCTAAAGGTATGAATGTACATTCTGGCTGCTTTTAGATGTCTGGCTATTTTTTTTTCTAAAAATTTTACCAGTTGGCATTATTTAAATTTTTATTACTTCATTTTAACTTTATGCTTGCATTCGCTTTGGTTCGTTACAACAGTCAAATAGTAAATGCGACCAGTTTCTAAACCCGCACTCTATACTCAAACAATTGCCGCTTAACTCCTTGTGAACAGAAATAGACATTACGATCGTAACTTCTTAGATTATAGTTAATAATACTTTTTCCTAAAAAATCGTACCGAGGATAAATAAAATTGAAGAGAATTTATGAAAAGGTGGAAAATCAATATTTTCTTTTTCAACTCGGCAAAGTTGGATATAGTAGGTTGGTAGAACATTGCGGAAGCAATCAAAATATACTTGAGACATTACTATTGTTATCATCCCTTGTTATAGTGCTTTTCACCAATGACGAGCAGAAGCAAGACGTACTACAGTGGCTCTCAGAACACGGACAAGTGCGCGTGGAGGATCTGGGTACGGTATGGCGTCATGGCTGGATACTTTGCGGTGTCCTAGATGCAGCACTCCCCGGTGCCTGCGCAGGCCATCCACCAACAAGCCTCTCGCTAAAGCACGCTCAAGCTATAGCCGAGCACTACCTAGGTGTTGAACCGGTCAGTACATTAAAAAAAAGGTTTTCTCCGAAATACTCTTACATATTTTTATAATCGATGTTATAATTTCATCTTTTTAATTGTTGCAAAATTTTAGAACTCCCATATAGTTAGTTCAAAATAAATTTCGAAATTAAAAATAATTTAATTTTATTAAATTTTCTCAAATTCTTACATTGAAAAAAAAAATTCAATGTGCTTTAATGTCAATTTCATTTAAAATTTTATTTTAACAGTCATGATTGGATATTATTACGTAGGTAAAAATAAATAAAATCTCTCTCTAATATATATAAAAATTTTCAGGTATTTTCACGGCAAGAGCTCGAATCTATTGAAACTTTAAGCAAACAGCAAGAATGGAGACTCGTATCGTACATAGAGCATATACGTCAAGCTGTTTCAAAAGTTATTCCGCCCGTCGCCAAACTGAATAAGCAAATGT
The DNA here is from genome assembly GCA_018245475.1 of Pharmacophagus antenor. NCBI lineage: Eukaryota > Metazoa > Arthropoda > Insecta > Lepidoptera > Papilionidae > Pharmacophagus > Pharmacophagus antenor. The sequence continues at coordinate 7,079 of DWQX01007102.1, read as the reverse complement.
CCACAACAGAATCAACTCAGTTTATTCTTGATTATATTGCGCGAGGTTCTGGTTTATCAGCTGCCCAAATAAACAAACCAACATACTTCAAAATCTATTCGACTTCCCAACAGTCTTTGGATCCACGCGAGATAACGATAGTAATTAAAGGTCCGGGTGACTTATATGGTGTAAGGGTACTGCCGCCTGTATTGGGAAAGGCCCAATTAATAAGACGACAGCTACTAGGTGTAAAATCCCAGTCATTATACACTGAAAATACACTGCCTTTAGTGAACGGAACGACATACTTAAGGAATTTTGGAAAAAATGATATGGCTAGAACTTATCATATACCGAAAACACAATATAACATTGAAATCGAAGTAGAAACGACACCTGACCATGCGAAAGTAGGTTACACAGTTACCTCGGAAGGTAAATACGAAATTCGCATAACGAGCAATGGTCAACATATCGTTGGATCGCCTTACATTATAACAGCTACAAAAAATATAATAGAATATTTAGAAAACGATAGCTTTTGTCTTGAAGATGGTGAGGAAATTGACATAGTCGATATTAAATCAGATAGAAAAGTTTTAGTAAGGATCGTTGATTTTGTCACTGAAAAAATGTTACTCAAGGAGAATGGAGAATTAGAAAAGATTAGCGAAGATGAAGCAAAGCACTTAATGGAAGACGTTATGAAAACTGAAGAATCTGTAAATTTAAAATATCAAAACAGCAGTAATATTGACTCAATAAAAGCGAATGAAAGTCATAAGAAATGTAATAAATTTAATAAAGCTGCAAATAAAGTTTTAAAGATAAATAAAGTTTGTAAATTGTTTCAAGACATTATGAATACAAAAGAAATAATCGGCGGAGAAAAAAATAATCTACAACCAAGAAACCAGCAAGACATTCCTGATGTAGTAAATTCTACGCTAAATGAAACATCTGCTAACCCATTCATGTTATCTAATAAACGTGATAAATTCATTGTTCCCGAAAATATTTCTGTTTCAATTTTAACAGAAAAAAAAGACCAGAAATTACGTGAAAGAAATGATTCCCAACAAGACACCGATAATAACGAAAATGACATAAGTCTGGCTGATTTAAAAATATTACGTGACTTATCATTTGATGACGAAAATATAATAAAATCTTCTAGTAATCCATTTTTCAATGAATCTATTATTCAAAATAATAAAATAGAAAAACTCTTAGGTACATTTGTAACATCTGAGTATGAAACAAATAAAGTCCAAAATGAAGAAATGCAGGATACTGCTACTAAAATTATGGAAGACACACCAAGTGAAACATATTCAAGGAATGAAAGAAACCCATTCTCTGATCTTGATATTTTAAAAGCAGATTGTCCCAAGTCCACAATACTTAAAATAATCTCAAATGATGATAAATGTCAAAATGAGTTTATTTATTTTGATAACGATAGTAATGACTCTAAAAGTAATAAAGAAAACGAAAGTGTTAATCCATTCTTTAATCAACATCAATCAAATAACATCAATCATCTAGACTTACCTATTACAGATTTTATAATAGGAGCGCCTGTTTCTTTACCTCCTGATATTGCGGTAGACCTAAATATATCTTTAACCCAAGAAAAAAAATCACTAGATATTGAAAAACCTAAAGAAAAAAATGTTGAAGGAAATATTAAATTTGTTAATACACATTCTGAAACGCAATCAAATTTTACTACTGTAAAAGCCGTAGAATCTACATGTTCAAATTTATTTGATAACAGCAATGAATGTAAAAAAGATATGTGGGATTCAGCATATGTAAGTATAGATGAAAACAATATTTTACTTGATAATAACAATAATGATAACAATATTTATAAAGAGTCGGAAAATAATGAAATCAGTAGTTTCTTGTTAAACATGGGACCAGCTGAAAGAGAAATATGGGAAAATTGTACAGAACTAAGAGACGACGTATCAAATAAATTACGTGACGAAATCGTTAACGTGAATAAAAAGGATATTAAAAAATCAAATTTTACACCAATTATGGAAGAAACTGATGGAAGCATTTCATCGGGCATGAAGGTAATAGACTCTGAACAAGAAAAAAATACTGAAACTGATCCAGTTACATTAACATTTGCTGAAATAAATGATCTTTATAATGACTACTTTTCAAATTCAGAAAATAATTTTACGGATAACGAAAATACAGAAAATCATGATAAAGAAGTCGAACTTCTAAGCGAATATGAATATGTCAAATCTGCATCTGAAAATGAAACAGATGTGATAAGACATAATAAAGAGTCGGAAGGAATGATTTCTGAGGTTCAGATACACGTAACTGAATCAGTTTCAGTAAGTCAAGACCTTCATATCACCGAAAATAAAACTGAATTAATAAATACAGATCAAGTACAATTTGGCGACCATAAACAAACTAATATAGTTCTCGAGAAAAAAAAGTATTGGGACGAGAAAATACGACAAATAGAAGCAAATGCGGAAGAATTAAGAGCACAACAAAGAAAGAGACGACTTTCTGCAAAACAATTGAGGCATAATGATTCCCTAAGTAAAAGAAAAGGAAAGCAAATTGTTAAAAAATATCTTAACTGTAATGAAGGGAACAAGAAACTGAACAAACCGCCCGACAGCCACAAAGAGGTTGGATCTAATTATGAATACACTCTATCACATACTTACGAGAAAGATCAACTTCGTACAAAACGGGTAAAAAATTGGAAAGCATTTTGGGATAATAAACTACAAACAGAAAACAACGAATTTAGTATATCTGGTCCGAAAACAAATTTGACTAAAACACAAAGTCATTCTAATTTATTTATTAGTGATAGTAAATATGAAGACTTACAAATACAGACAAATAATGGAACAAAATCATCGCTGCCTGTAAAACAAGAAATTCCCGAAGAAGTTTTCAAAGCATTTGAGACAAGCCCAAAAAGGTTTTTCGGAACTTCTAGGAAACAAATCCTTAATAAAATTGATACTTTTTTAGGCAAACCAAATACAATAGATGAACAACTGTTAAATAATAATGAAACGACTTATGAAAGTGGTTTAGTATCTAGTCGTATCTCTCTATTTCACAATATATCACAAACAGAGGTTACGTCATGGTCAAATCGAAAAAGCCAATCAATGTACAATATATATCATCGAAAGGATATCGCAAGTGAAAGTATGAGTACACCTGACATCGATATTATAACTCATGCCGTGAACATAGAAGATGACCAAAATGTTTCACAAATAACTCAAAATGATGATGTTAAACATGAATCTGGAAGAACTAAAAATATTACACTGAAAGAGAAAAGGGCTCGAATGACTGATATATTTTATACTAAAAGCGTTGATGAAACCAGTTATAATAAATCAGAAGACGACATATCCGATCAGGAGGACTCCTATGTAAAGAGAACTATAAAACTCATCAATAGACCAGACACGCACCAAGAAAGTAATGACAGAAACAACATTCACAAAATGTCAAGCAGTAAATCGGAAATGGATATATTCAACAAATTTACAAATAAACCTCAAGATGACGACATAAGTAAATATAAATCATGCGAGGAATTGCCAAAAATTAACGTAAAAAGCTTTATAACATTATATGAGGATGTTTCGAAAAAATCAGATACAAATCAGAAAAATAAATTAATCAAAAGTCCTGAAAGTTCTAAAAATCATTTAAAATCTGCGTGTTCAATTCCTGGTTAGTATTAATTAAATGTTTATTTTATATGGCCTTATAAGCGTCACTGTTTTTTTTTAATTTTATTTCTTACCAAGAACTACGTAATATTAATTTAAAACTAAATATATTCCACCGCTACAAGAATTTTATACATTGTAACAACGGTATATTGTGACAGCATAATTTTTACTAATTTAAATTAAGCCTGTATTACTTACACCTTTATTAAAGGAAAGTTTTAAATTTTCCTGAAAATGATTTTCTGTCTCCAGTTTTACCATAAAATAAACTTATTATAGGAACTGCTGCTAACTCGAACTCCTTCGAAAACAGAACAACTACAACTCATAATGAAATAGATTGTAATGCAAGAGAACCTTGGGGCTTAGACATTTGTAAACAATCTTGTACAGAGTACCGAAACCCTATTACTATAGTATTTAACAATGGCACTGGCAAAAATGAAGAAGTTACTATTAGTGATTTTGATAAAGAATCCACTTACGTAAGTTTATCTGATATTGATTTGGAAATTGTAGATAAGTCTCCGGATCGGCCCATAGAAACATCGCCCGAGAGAGATGTAGATAATTCGTCAGATTACAAATCTCGGTTTAAATTGGCAAAACAATATTTTCAATCACTTGAAGAACTCCGAGCTTTTAAGAAACCTAAGAAATTAAATGAATGTGAACTGCTTTTATATAATAAGTCAACAGAATCTCTTACAGAAAAAAATCAAAGCAAACGTGGGAAAAAAAAGATAAAATCACATACAATGCCATCGTCGGAAATTTCTCAGTTTTTGAATAAAATGAATGAACAAGAGATTGATACAAAAGAAGGTAAACTGATAAAGATTTCGGAAAAGTTTCATGTTGAGGATTTATTTAGTGATGTTATGGAGGGTAGACTAAGTAGACAAGGTAGTATGAGAGGCATTCCACACAAAAAAGCTGTTTTAGAAGCATTCAGATCCATGGAAAATATTTCTGATAATAAGTTAAGTCCATACGAGCTTGCAGTATCTCAGTTAAATGATCTTGGTGATGAAAACAGATTCAAAAATGCGCAGACATATCTTAATGAATATCCATACTTACCGACCACAGATCCATCCAAGTCTCAATCAAGATTAGATATTAATGCTTCAGGATTAATTTCATTCAAAGAGCTGGTTAATAAAAGGGTTAGGAGGAACAGTGTGCCAGATTTAAGATTAAATCCGTCTTTTACAGTAGATCTATAATATTTTGATGGGTTATGTGATCCCAATATTTTGTTGTATCTTGCCTTTAATCTTAACTCGAACAGTTTATTTTTTTTACTTAATTGACTACACATAGCAATAATGTAAAATATAATTTAGTAATTGTTAATAACATTTTTCGTTTTATATTTTTTATTAAGTTTTTGTACAATTGTACAGATGTTGAATCTAATACCTTCCAATAAGTAATTATAATTATTTATTTTAAAATAAAGTTGAATGTTTTCACAATGTAATGAATTATTATTTATAATCTATTCATCCTTTAATGTGCCAAGTAAAATTTTAGAGAATTTGTGGTTGTTTCTTAGAGAGATACTTTCTGTAATTTTGGCATCTTATAATTTATTGATTTATGCATGAGTAAGTAGTCATCTGTGATAACGATCATAATTAATGACCAGACCGGAATGCCAAAAAATACTAATGAACTATCACATAATTGTTTCAAAAAGATGAACAACGAAGATTAGAAAAAGACATACTTTTATATAATTTATAAATATTTTTGTGTCATTATACACAATTGACTACATATTAGGTCATATTACTGACGTTTGCAAATATCTATATTATATTAAAAATTAAAAAACATTTTTTTTAACTCTTATCAATTATTATCAACTTCATTAGCATTTCTTCATTAACCACTACCAAGAGCCTAGTCTGTTTTCATGCTTTATTCTTACACAACAAGATATGAATTTACATATATAATCCATTGTCTAAATATCTTTTTGTAATGAATGCCTATTATTTTTTTCTTATTGGAAAAAACAAGAAGAAAATATGACATAACTAGGTTTAAAAAAAATAAATGAAAAAATACTTTCATCTTTATTAGCATAACATATATTTATGTAACTTTTTTTTACACTGGGATGTAATTTCAATTATAAAAAGTACTAAATATTCACTTAATTTTAACTTTATCATATTTCCAGTCAAGTAACATTATAAATCAGTTGCGATCTATTTAAGTAAAATATATAATAGTATGGAAAACATATACCCAACAATAAATACTGAGACTTTAATATTTAAAACTAACAATAGTACTTTATGATGTTTCACAAAGAAGCACCATTGACACTATTATATCTCTAATTTACATTATTAATAATAATAATTTATTTCGTGCTGAATAATAAAGCTTACTATTTGTGATACATATAAATTATGATAAAAAAGTTACCTTTAAGGTCTGCTGTTTTTATAAATAACTGTTTTATCCTGTCAATTTTTAATAATATTCATATACCCTAGATTTTAAACATGGTCAAACATTATTCTATATATAAACTACCTATAGTCAATAAAAATAGTGATTCTGATTTTGCGAAGGTAACTTACCTAAACACGGCTTTACGAAGAGAGAGCTGACACTCACAAAACAAATCTTTATAATAGTGCTGCACCTTCACACTGTCACTAATCTGCTTATCAAATACAATGATAAACACTGATCACTTGATATGTATCTGCACATAGTTGGAGGTTGCGTCGGTTCGCCTCCACTGCAGCCAGGCCTTCACACGCGGGTCAGTGCGATTGCCGCGCGCCTCCAGCTGCTGGTAGTAGGCCTCGCGTATTATACGGAAGGCGTCCACGCTTCTGTACGGCAGCTTTGTAACGGGATCTATGTAGCGGGCCGGTCGCCTGGAAGCAGTATAAACGAAGCTTATTATACATTTCTATTTCAAGTTAACACTATTTTTTTTTCAAAAATATTTAACACTATTTAACACTAAACAGCCTAAAGCAGTCATTTTTACTGCTTTTCAATTTATTTACATGCACTTGATTGTGTTTTTTGAGAATATTACAATAACTATATACATGAATGAATTTATTATGCCATAATTTTATCTCTACAATCTTAATGTTTCTGTTGATGCGAGTTATATCCATATTACCCATCGTCATAACGCATTTTATTTCACTCTGTAATATCATGTTAAATTACACACCATTTGCTTTTATGAGGATTGTATCCATACTGTAATTAAGTAAAATGTAAGTGAAATTAGTAATTTTACAAAATGACACACATTGGCAACTCTGCACAAAAATGATTAACACCACACGTTTTAAA
>DWQX01007101.1:0-10511 GCA_018245475.1 Pharmacophagus antenor | reverse complement strand
TATATATATATATATTTATTAGGAAAAGTTCTATCAGGTTTGAATGTGTTATATGTCAAGCATTCTGAATATTTTTTTGCCAACTATAAGCGCTCAGTAATGTAAAAAAAACTATTATCCTTTAGGTTACCACAACTTTACACTTGTGATGTTTTTTGCAATTATAAGTTGTGGGACACCAATAGAATTGTAGTATTAAATTTAAATTGCAAGCTCAAATTATTATGAGATAAGTATAGGTACATAGAAAAAAATATTATTTAACTGACTGCTATATATAGTGCAGTAACCATTTAATATTGCTAAAAAAACACTGTATTTAATAGTCCATTTTTTATACATTTTTTTTTAAATCTGTTATGATTAATTTAAGCATGCTGTTACAACACTTGGTGTGGAACCATGTGCTTGACATTTGTCATGAACATTGAGTAACTAAAAAGTTTATATTCTTAGAAATAGATGCTTTTATGCATCATTCCATTATAACTAATACACATTCTTAATCCTGCCTGTTGCTATGCCAAAATCACAGGATTTCTGATATGATATGAAAGAAATTTAGATGGCAATAAATGCCAAAGTGCTACATTACAAGTTTTGGCAGGATATTAAAATTTGATAAAATGAAATGCTCATTGCTACAGACACCACGAGTAACCTCTAAGTCAACGCGCACCTGGTCCAATTTTGATTTAAAATACTTTCCTTCTCTTAATAACCATCAAATAACATTGAGAATACCAACTTGAAATACCTTAAAATACTACATACAGTTAACCAGTGTCGTAATAGACGAAGAGTTATAAAATTACGTCCTTATGTTAAATTGTTGCAAAAACTGACTGACCTGTGATTGCACCATCAAAAAATAATAAATTGGTTCAAATATAGGTATTATCTTGAATATGCTGCCGTAGGAATACGCTGCGGTCACAGTGACCGCCACAACGCCAGCGCTCATACCCCAAATCAAGTAAGGTCAAACGGTTAGACAAAAAACACATTTTCACTGCCAAACTGATAGATTAGCTGCTTATTGGGCTGACCTAACAAAAATCTACGAGAAAGGTCACGCGTGGCACAATTCTATACTTTCACATTGCAAAACATTTGGCACTAGGGACGGAGGGACGAACGCTGGCGACGTCAGTGGCCCCGTACACCGCACTAGAATCGCTCACGTATCCACACGGACAACACTTTTTCTATCAATATGTCGATATACATGGAGGCATCTTTACACACAAGAGCTTCTGTACTTCTTAATTTCGTCACAGAACTACTGCAACTCTTGGGGCAACCTCCCAAGAGGCAAATTCGTAACTCGAATCGGGTGACACAGGTCTGTGCAGGACGTTTCCGTATCTCCGAATTGCTTATCGGACTTATCATCTTCAAAACCAACAAACTTACATTGTAATTGTTATCCAACGCATTCAGAAGTCGATTACTTAGATCATGAGCGTTATTACTCATTTATAAACGAAAATATTTAACTAAATACGACGAACGTGTCTCGGCTGCGTCGTAATGGCGGACCGACGACTACGTATGCCCGTGCCAGGGCATTTTAGCCGAATAATTCAGCTGATATCTACTAAGGCGACGCACACTCGTGTTTTTCCGTTTCTTTTGACGGTAAAACTTATAAAGAACTTACGGCCACTACTAGATGGCACAACTAGCAAATTTTTATAAATTAAATAAATGTTTTATACGCTTCTGTTAAATCAAATAGTAATAAAAGATTTATAATGATGTGAACTAGCTTTAAAATTATAATAAAAATAAATTTCTTAGGGAAATAAATACGTTTTATCATCTTAGTACCATGTAACATTTACTTACTTTACTTAAGTAACTGGCAATATAGAAATTAATGTTTACAGTATAATAAACAAGATGGCACTGAAAACAATGTTTAATGTAGAAAAAAGTTGTATGGATTTCTCCCTTTATTTTTCATAGCATACCAGTTCAAATAATTTATTTAGTTTCTAGGATTTGGTATAAAATAATCTGAATTGAATATTTGTATATGCTAATATAACAAATAATGAAATAGTGAAAATATTTAAATTTTCATTTTTCTATTTTTCAATTTATGTATCCGTTTCTATTTGGTTAACCAAGAAGACTATGTAAAAATTATAGAAAGCACAGTAATCAGAAAGACAATTTAATAAATTATTTCAAGATTATTAATTAGGGAATGTAAAACAATTTAATTTATTGATGTAACCATAGTTATCCTAAATAAACTCAAATGACAGATAATAATTTGTAACTATTATGGTAAATTATATAGTTAAATAACGTATTTATTAATTTACAATCGCATCTAACAAGAGTTTTGGTGTCACAGAAGATAAATTAATTACATTATCTGGAAATAAAAAAAAAGGAAATAGTTTCATTGATATTTGTACTAGCAATCGCTAAACTATAATATTTTTCGACGCCGCTTTATATTACATATTTAAAATACTATATGTTTGTACATTTCTCTAACAACCTTTATCCAAAATAATTTATGTAATTATAAATAAACAATTTAAAATAAAAAATAATTATTTTTATATCAGAACTACTTAAAATGTAATGTATCTGTAGCATATTTCCTTAAATTCATCTAAAATTGTAGAGAAGTACCAAATATAGTTTTTGAGGAGTTAAATTTTAATATTAATTAATAACTTTTTCCGACTATTCGATTGTTATTTTTTTTTTTAATTTCGGGAAAAATTGTAATGTTACACTAGCAATATTTGGAGTAAGGCCATCTTTCAAAATGCAAAAGTGTCATTTTTCGATCGTATGAAGTCGTGTGTCGTGTTTAAAAACTATGGCTTAAACATTGAAATTTTTTGTTTTCGCCTAATATTATGCGAGTCTATTCGCTTAATATATTTGTGCGAATTCAACTGTGTTTTATTATTGTTGTGAAGTAAGGAAATATAGTTTTTATGTTTTTATAAATGGCGAAAATATCGGTTTATTTGTGTGTTATGTCGTGAGAGAGCGATGGATCGTAGATGTTCACAGTCGGTCCGGACATTACTTTTCGACGATTCAGATTCCGATTTGCCGAAAAGCAGTCAGAAAAAGGACTTATTTTCATCTGGAGTGCCGCCGTCATTAAACCAGAGCGCAGAAGGTAAGATAAACAAAACCTGTATTCGTGTTGATGGATGTTTGATTAGAGCGCGGCAATATATTGTTTTCAAGGTTTGTTCGGCTGTCAATGCGAACTTTATTGAAAAGGTGTCAATGAATGTTCGTGGCCCATTAGCTTGCTTCATTCTACATTTGACCAGGTTAATATTTTTGTCGTGATCGCTCCTAATTACTGCAATCTCATCATAACTTGAGTAGTGTAAATATAATCGTCTTATGGTTTCTATTATTATTTTACTCGCAAAATGCGCGATCAGGTATAGATGCAGATACAGCCTACAAAACAAATATACTTTAATCTCTAGACATAATATCTGCTTTAAATTGTACCAATTATTTTTGCATAATTTATGTGTATAGAATAGGAAATTAATTTAATTTTAGAAATGATAAAACTTCATGCATTGAATTGTAATTAAATAATTATTGACTGTAATTAATTTTAATGAATAGTGTGATATAAAATGAAATGTATAATTGTCTATTACAAGTTTCTTTTAACTGTGGCAAGTAAAACTAAACTAAAGTGAAGAGATTAGGCATTTTAATAATGACAAACAAGGAAAATCAATGGTGTTTAGTAAATATTCTTATTAGAATGGTTTGGGTAAGTAAGAATATTTACTACACACCACATTGTCAATAAGCTTTTCAGTTACAATTAGTTAGGCAATATTTTGTCTAGTTATTTCATTGATTAATAAAAAAAGCAAAATAACATGTGTTATCTGATATAATTGATTATATATTTTTTTAATCTGTTGTCAATGTTCTTGACACATTTCATTAATTTCTGGAGCTTAGTTGCAAACTGAGTACAGAGTTCTTTTTGTAACTTTTTTTCAAAAAACCTCTGATCTTATCTCACTTACTGTGAAAACACACCAATGAACCTGTACAATGGCATAACCAACTATAAATTTAATGTAAAAAGTAGGATGGTGGCACATTTGATCAACAAGATAATGTAATTATAATTCTCAACAATTGGATTGTGGGAAAATTTTGTAAACAATTGTAACAGTACCACTATTTTCTTTTTTCATAAAGAGCCATTCTTTTTGTTCATGCTGCATATAAACTTCTATCATAACATTAAAAATCATATCACTTTGAAAAAATCTCTTAAAAAAGTGGCAGAAGAAAATTACTGGAATTTATAGAGAATTAGGTTTAATTATAAGTGTAGGTAATATTTTAGGTTTTCTTTGAATTTAATAATAAATTTAAAATGGCACTGCTGCATTTGCCAAATTCGCATCATAATCAACTTTCTCCAGATTTATGCTATAAAAGCAAAAATTTAAGCAAAAGTATTCTTTGTATGTAGGCCAACACTATTTGCATGTTTTCATGAGGTTGCAAGAATAATTTGCATTCAAATGATGCAAACTTAACATTTTTTTTTTGATGTAGTGAGTGATTTTAGACTTTTTATTTTGTATTTTTATTGTGTATGGTCACAGTGTGTATTACTGGTTTTATACTTTCCAAAGTTACTTACTTTTCTATACAATAGTTAAATTAGAGACATCTTTCTGTGTAGTGTGAATAGGCCGTTTGTAGAATTGAGAGTTAAGCTCCAACTAATAAACATTAAAACATAATTTTACAATTCGCTCAAGTCATGTGACACCTAAATGTTAGTAAATTTGTCTCTTGATAGGTTGTTAACCAGAAATTTATGTTGATATTTAACTGATAAATACCAAAAATGTAAAATTGGCATAAATCTACTATTTCACTTGTTTACATGTAAAAGTTTAATCATGGTTATGATAATTATACATAGTAAAGTAGTTTAAGACAAGCTCAAGTACAAAATAATACATGAAGAATTAAAAGTTTTGAAGCTATCACTAATTAAAAGTCTATATAAAACTGAATAAAAAATATTAAGTTGAACAAAGAAAGCAGCTTGTTTTTAGTTAAGTTTTTAGTTAACAACAAAAAAAATCATAAACACTAGGAGATTACAACAGCTACTTCAGGATAATTGACACATTTAACTCAATCGGAGTTTTCATTTGGCTATGTATAGCAATGCTAGGATGATGTCTTTTATTCAGTACAATATTGTTTGCACACGGTGTATGCAAAAATAATGTGGAGAAATCAACAGCCGGTCTTGGAGGCAAATGTTTCTAAGCATTAATTACTGCATCCTGGTCCATCATTAAATATCATATTCATCATATTCATCATAAAATAATATTATAACTGACTTCAACACCTACGCTGTATGATTCTATTTGCAAACTGAATACAACATTCAGTAGTGCTAGTTAACGCCTCCGATAACGCTGGCCGTCTAATAGGTCGTTATATTAGCGCTCGTTCTCCGATAGTGTTAATTCTGTGTTTTCATTGCTCACATGCTCGTGGAGTTTATTGCATTGTATATGCAGCTAATGTTACCCTAAAATGAATGGTAAACATATTAAATCAAAATGATTTCGCGGCGGAGTGGTTTATGGTTTGTTACGCCGGAGGTCTCGGGTGAGATTCCTGGACAAGAGGTGTAGTCAAGACTGGATGGTGTCAGGGTTTAACGAAGCCGCCTGGCTAGCTACTACTCTCAGTGTCAATCTGCCGCCATAACAGCATTGCTGTGTTTCGGCATTCAGCGCATTCTGAGCATGCGAATACGCTTTATCATCTGTAGCCCCAGTGTCACTTGATATCAAGTGGAAACGAATCAAGTGCTCGCCCATAACCAATAAAAAAAAGAACGGCGGGCGACGTTCAGCTTGCACCGGTTGGATAAGAACTGGACATAGATGCTGAAGATCATGTAGAGTAGCGAAAACTGGGAGAGAACCCGCAATGGGGAGTCACTCATGTAAAGTAGTCATATGTAAAGTAGCATTCACGATTCATCGTGTCAAAATAAATAAATAAATGTGTATATAAATAAATTGAAAAGCAGTCAGTGACTGCTTCGAGTAATCTAGTGCTTACAGAATTACTCAATAAAATTTTTATCGTCGTAGATTGTGCGAAAGTACGTTAATTATGTTTCTATAAAAAAAAAATAATGAAAAAATGTAAACGATCAAGACACATTTAACTGGTTAATAAATAGATAAAATAAATGCAATAAAATCCTTTTAATGCATTATGGACTTTTAAGAGTTACATTACAAAGGTCCGACGGCCACTTACTCTTGGCGAGAGGGTGGGGGGATTGGTGGTGGTAGGTAGGGGAGGATTGTGTTGGTGTTTGACGGTTTGCTAACAACACCAGGCCTAAGCTTCCCGGAACTCGCTTAGTCGCATTGCAACGAGGCACTGGTGCGTTCCTTAGGAGAACTCATGGGGGCGTGCCTGGAGGACAAGCCTGGGCACTATACACGCATCCAAATAAAGAAATACATTATTTTATCTTTATGGTTATGCTTAGACTTTGGAGCTATAATGATTTATTAAGTTTAACTCACCATATCGCTTAATTGGTGTATGCCTTCGAACGAGGAAATTATTATGTGGTCCGAATCTCGCATAACCCAGACTCCTGTCCCGAAAGCGAGGTATCTCTAGGAGACTTTCTTAAACAGATGTGCCAATTTTATTCTGTTCTTATTGGATAGCTCTTTTCATTAAAGCCACAACTGTTGGCGATCTCCACGTTATGATGTTATCGATGTGTGCGTGAGAAACGCGACCGTGTGTGCGCGCTATCAGCGGATTATGTGTATCACGCGTTGATCCACCCGTTAAGCGAGCGGATAAAACTTGGTCGCAATGGCGGCACGCGTCACGCGTCGGTAATGTTTGACCGATTGACTGCCACGCGTATTTAGACCGTCTTGCCCCTAGTGCCTAGGTTTAATTTTGTACAATACGTGAAACTTAACAATATATAACAGTATATTATTAATCTAAACGTAAAGCTACAATTTTTTTCAATCATATAACTGCTTTCATTCACCCTTTTTAATATAATTTATTGATCCAGGCGTTACTTTCGAAAACTGCATGATACGAAAACAGAAAAAAAAAATGTTAATTTCCTCTTTTTTATTCTCTTTTATGGAGAATCCTTTTACATATTTTTTAACTCAAATGTCCATCTGTAGTTAACCATAACAGTTTCGGTACACAAGTTTACCGCGAGATGTCTTGTAGCCGTCAGTAAATGGATTAAATCTGTCCTCATTATAAATTAATGCCCGCCTCGCTCAGGAAACGGACTCAAGACCTTTCGTTCGAAACGGAAGTCGCGACCAATAAAGTTCTAGTTTCGGTTCATTACACGATTGATTTACGCAATCAATTTAATAAAGAAGTCGAATAAATCGAAAGTTTTAATTAAAACTATCGCATTGTGTTTCTCGTATGTCGTCGTTCAATAGTCGCGACTACGTCCGGAATAGTACGGCTATCGTACATGTTACATTGCAGTGCTCATAAACTATGCAAAAAGGGGGTTTTATACGTTTAACACGTGTTTTCTTTTAACGTTTACACGCTAGCACTTGTCGACGATTTTTATTGACGTTGAGTGAAAATATGGCCGTATATGCTGAAGCGTGTTCGTCCAGAATACTTCTGGCTCGCACATGTATAAATGCCATAACACAGCGGCGCTGTTATGCCGGCAGATTGACATTGAGTGAGGTAGGTAGCGAGGCAGGTTCGGAAAACCACCACCATTCAGACTCCTGTACTCATTTAACCCCGGGAATCGAACCCTGGATCTTACAAGGCAAGCGGGCAAACCATAGCGCCACGGGGGCAGTCTAAATGTAGGTATTTGTGTGTGTCTGTCTTTGAGTAGTTCATTTGAGTAGATGACGTAATGACAGCTTTTGCATCGTGAAACAAATAGCCAAGTGCGTGTTCTATTCGCATTTCGTAGGGCTCGTTCCACAAATGCTTATAAAACTACGTTTCTTGTGAGTATTTTTAATTATTACTTGTTGCTGTAGTGAAAATAGATATACACAATCTGTAAAAATTTCAAATTTCTATGTGTCACCACGGTCCACGAGAGACAGCCCGCTGACAGACGGACAGACAGACGGACGGCGGAGTGTCGGTAATAGGTTTCCGATTGTCACTCTTCGTGTACGGAACCCTAAATTGTAACATGAAAGAAAATAGCATGAAAAACGGTACAAAATATTTATTACTTAGATTGTGAACCCTAACCTGTCCTTCATGACGTATTTTCGCCCGTCTCGCTCGCCGACGAGCGGGACGAAAACAAAACTCGCACACCGCGTACACTAGATACGCCCGAACACCGGGGCGCTTCTCGCCCCCGCGGGCTGCGTCACAGGCGAACCACGGTCGCGGTCAGGGCCGCGCCCGGACTTCGGCTGTCACCGGACCGGTTTCGATGAAGCTGTAATAGTCGTCAAAAAGACTAACAGCGCAAACTTCACCGAACCCAGCAGCAGCCTGACGTAGTTTAATAATAGCTCGAAACACGCTGCTGTTTTGCTTTTCGACGACTATTACAGCTTCATCGTAACCGGATCACGGATCCGGTGATCCGTGAGCTCTAGCTGGAAATAGATTTCTTTTTCCTTTTATACACATTATACAATGTACCCGGCCTGCGCGGTTGAGTGAAAGGAGCGGGCATGCGGGCCGATTAACGATCTTGGCATTTTCTATCTCGGCATTACAGTGAGATTAACGCAAGGCGGCGGGTTATGCACGGGGCCGTTATACAGCTCCCATCAGATACGATTTGATGGTTAAGAATGGTGTATTCTTATTAACAATGCGCTAACACTTGACCTCGATTTCATGTGACTACAGTATCATCAATAAGGCCGTCAGATAGCGAAGCGTGTATGCCCAGAATATTCTAGATCCTTTGTGTATGCTGGTATACAGCAATGCTGTTATGGTGGCATATTGAATGTAACCCTTTCAGATAAAACTGTTTCCATTTAAATATATATTAATATTAAAGCTGCATATAAGCTTTGTTCAGCATTAACTTTTTTATTTTTATTATTATGAGGTTACGTAAGTTTTCTTAGTAAGCTGCCGCTGCCGCTGCTGGGTTCGGTGAAGGTTGCGCCGTTAGTCTTTTTGACGACTGTTACAGCTTCATCGGAGCTGGCCCACGGATCCGGTGATCCGTGTGCTCGTCTTAGTAAGGTGACTGTGGGCATGTTTTATTTCGCTCGTTCGCTCGTGCGGCGTACGTACACGTAGTGTTCTGCACTCGACTCTCTTCAATGCCTTATTGTATTTGGTGTCGATACGAGTAACGTTTCGAGTGTAAAGGGTTAGTTTTATTATAGTTTTTTTTTATCAACATTACGCGTTTTTCATTATTAACTCTTCAAACAGCAAATTTCCCTAGGGGTCATTTAAGATTTGTCTTCAAACTCGACCACTCCGCCGTGGAGCCCTGGAGTGCAAAGGGTTAAATCATTGCTAATACGAGTAGAGGAAAGGCCACAAAAACTAATGTCATTACATTATATACGACAATGTTCAAATACGCATATATTTTAAGTTAGCACTGGCGACTGCATTGCCGGTAGAAAGTAGACTGCCACGGTACCTAACTAAAGCTTTCTTACCCGCTAAGGAAGTTGTCACTAGTAGGTCTCTGTCGCCTATTAATTAGTAGGCAATTAACAGGTTGAACGTCACGGGAGTCTCCGGTGACCGGGGTCGGAAGACGGTTCACCTGTATGAATTGTTTGTTGTTTATATAGGTACCTATAAAGAGAGAGAGAGATGACTCGCGAAATGTTATGGTGTTCGTTTGTTCGAGTGCATAGGGTTGATATGTGATGAGATTTTCCCATTTTTTTTTTAACTTTGTTGTCGCTTTTAAACTGTAGCAATTATGATTTATTAATATTATTACACGATATTACTTAAATGGATTATTACGGACTTTCGGGCTCGCGAGGGAGTGGCGCCGCTGTGTGTGAAAGTGGTAACTTTTTTTTTAATCGATTACGCTCTAAAACCGATACAAAAAAGAAACAATTTTTTATTAACAATGGGCCAGCACTTGAATATCATAATTTTAAGTGTAAACATATTGCGACTGCTATTATTTTTTCCCCGGCCTAGCGGCATAAAATATTCCACTTTGCCCCCTCATTAGTATCCGCTTGTACGACGTCCAACGAGGTTTTTCGGGGCCTGCCACATGTTGTAGGCCCTTGGACAGCAAGGCCGAGGCGTCTTTTCCCTACGTAATTTAACAACCCAATCTCGATATGACCGTACCGTCAAAATTACGTACTCGGGGGTTGCTGCGGAAGTACTCGTAACAGATACGAAAGTTTAATAATAGCGAATAGATCATTCGCTATTATTAAACTTTGATATATATATATAAATAT
>DWQX01007100.1:0-10513 GCA_018245475.1 Pharmacophagus antenor | reverse complement strand
CGCACTGCCGATTAAAAAAATGGACTAAAGGATGTGGTAAAACCGCTACCCTTAATAGGCGGCGATTTAAAACTTACTTGTAATGGCAGTATCGGGCCTGATTGCAGTCGAGTTTGGGCCTCTCCAGGCCGTAGATGGCGCCGATGAGCCCCTCGAGGCCATAACGCAGGTAGGATACGTAGGAGCCCCAATAGAGGTAAGGCGGCAGGTCGCGCAGCGTCACGCCGAAACCGGCGAACATCATCATCGGCACAGACAACGTAGGCCCAAGGAAGGTGCCATTCTGAAAACACATACTTGAAATCAAAACCAAAATCTCCTGTGTAGGTAAGTACCTACAAAATGTTCGGTGAATCTGGTGTTAATAAATATTAAAACTAGATTCACCGGACATTTTCACGAAACAACGTTCGATAAAAATTTCTGTTTACTGTGTCCAAATTCTTTGTTTCTATTTTTTTAAGACCACATTGCTTCACATTTTTTTCCTATATAGAAAGTGTAAGGAGTTATTGATATATCAAGATACCGCTAACTCGAAAAGAAAAGAGACAATTAGACCAAAGATAGGGAAGGGTGCGTTTGGCCTGTTCGGAACACAGAAATACTGTTATAATATTGGTAATAGACTGACAAAGTAGCGGTAGAAAGTAAGCTAAGAGATTTCCAATAAACCCTATCACAATTCATCAAATCCTTCACTTTTATGGTCCCGGAATCGAACCAGAGATCACTGTAGAAACAAGTATGGTTATGCAAATGCGTAGTTTGATTCCTTATGATTACTAAAACCACGTGAAGAGATAAGTGTTAACCCACTGCCGAGGCGTTACTTTTTTGTTTCCTTTTTACTATCAAACATAAGGTAATTTTTCGATACGTTTTGTTATTTTAACGTCTAGCTGCAGAAAGGTCTTTGGATTATTTTGGTGGAAGGAATACTTACGACGACGTTGAAGACAGCTCCAATCATGAGACCGAAGCTCTGCGCCACCAGCACCGTGTACAGCGAGATAGCGAAGAACATGAGGAAGCGGACGATGTCCAGCGGTTGCGAAGACATCGTATACACTATGATACTAAACACCAGGCAAGAGACTATCTGCGAACCGAAATACATAAAATTTTAAATCAAAGACTGATTCTAATTGTTATTTAATTCCAATACTATTGACTGCCTTTCGTGTGATATTTGTATCAATTATTAGTGTTCATTCCAAATTTTAACAGATCAGAAAATTATTGATTTAACCACGCATACGAAGAAAGCCACCAATGGCAAATATAGGAGGAGTTTTGGAGTGGAGGTCGCGCATAGGAGTGTAGGGTTGCCCTCCCACTAGATGGAACCATGGCTTGGTTACGACAGTGGGAAGCGGCTGGATGAGAAGAGCAAAGGTCCGCATATGGTGGAAGGCATTGGGGAAGGCTTATGTTCAGCAGTGGACTGACATATGCTGATAATGATGAACCTTTTCATAAATAAAATGGATGAAGCAAATTTTGAACCTGTTAATTTTTATCAAAACTTGACCAGTTTTGATGATTCTTCTTGGTTAGAAAGAGTATTTCTCGTGGTATCATAGTGTTCTTAAAATTTCGATATTGACATTTTTCGAGAGCTTTAAGTAAACAATTATAGCTGTTATCAGAAAAAAAAACATGATAAATCCAGTTATAACTTACGGAGATCGGCAAATCCACCAGTGTCACCGAGATATAGTACGCACCTAGCGAGTACCATCGATTGAAATGTTCCTTGATTAATATTGACAACTCTGATGGAACTGAAAATCGAAGCAAAGACTTAAGTGCACATGCGTTTGATCTGAATCTAGTTCCAATAAGAACAAACGATGCTTCGGTTTTTACTGAATAAAGATAGTTCAAATATTTCAAAATACATCGTACTCTCTGTGCGACACTGACACAGCAAAATTTAAGAATTCTGCTTAATAATGTAATAATTGTATATTTTTTTACAATATCATAGGGAAACACTTCTTTCAATAAGAAGCCAAAAGTTGACGATATGGTATAACTTGTTCATCTTATCTAAACGTGGAACAATCACATTTTTTATGATGTCAAAGTTGTACATGATTCTAAAAACATACATTTTTGCATAATTGTTAGTGTTGCATCGCCAGTGCGACGTGAACAGATGCGGAAAACGTTAATAAGTAAAATAACAAAAGTGCTTCTGATCTTCAAACAACTGAACCAATCTAACTGAAGATACAGGTACTTTCTGTTATCGAATGGACTGTTATGTAGTTGTGTTGCGGAAAATAAAATAATAAAATGAAAATGCGACAACTGTATTATGATCTCAAGACGTGTTTTTCTAAGTAATTACCAAAGCAGACGCCTGAGTAATAATGAAAATGACAAGACAAAATATGTGACATTTTAAAAAAAATATAAAATTATGACTATTCCTGCTAGTCGCCAACACTTTTGATTGAATCACTTAAAATTTTAAAAAAGAACTGCGTTTGAACGTGGAGACGATAGCAAGGATAGACGCGCTAAACTTATAACTTTTCTTTTTCTTTCAACAGTTAAACATTTTTATAAGTGTGCGTAAGCATATGTCACAGTACTCACAGGTGAGAATTGTGAGCATCATCGGTGACATCATGTGGTGCATCAGTATTGCGAACAGCAGGTTGTAGTTCTCTATGACTCGCGAGCCCTCGTTGCCGGCTTTGATGAACAGGCTCCCCAGCATGATGCCGACCACCACGTTCACAATCAGCCGCAGATGCGTCATCGTCTGGCAACACAATTGGACATGTTTCAAGTTTAAATCAGTTCGTATTTGCGTATAGCAAACTCACCGAAATCGCGTAAACGTTGTTCTGAGATCACCCACTACACTGAACGACTGGTAGATAAATGTACGTTGATGATGTTGATGAAACAAGCTTTCAAACATACTTTGGAATTTCTTTTTTTATTATTCTACTTATATGGTGCTAAAATTAATCAAATATGTATATTCTCGACTAACTGTACCATATATACGCCGTCTTGTTTCCGTTTTATTGATGATATTGATTAATAAAAAAAAAATCCCATTACCCGAACTTTTCGTAGAGTTTATCAAAAATAAAAACCAAACGATGACAATTAAGAACACAAGGAAAAAAATAGGCAAATTAACTCAGCCGTTCTCGAGGTTTGCGTTGAGCAACACATTTTGCGATTTTTTTTGAATAATAAATAAAATAAATTAACGAACCTTTCTTGCAATAAAATTACAGTTTGAGGAATATTTGAGTTATATAATAAGTAACCATTTAATGTAAAAAATTGAACATAATCAGTTTAAAAAAATTAAATTGTACCTATTACAAAATCATTATCCGACAGTTTAAATCTAAATTTATTTTATTATCGTAATTGTTAGCTAATTTTATGCCTAAGTGATTATTGTACTATACTTTGAGAAATAAATTTTCTTTGAATTAAACAACTTTTTACATTTCACGATGTGTACATTTTTTTCTGATTTTCTATTTTGGTAAATATCGCCTCAGCCACGTAGGCCTTCTCCTAACTCTCTCCATTAATCTCTTACTCTCGCTTTCGTAAATATTTACCTCTTATTTTGTCTACCTTTTCTTCTTTTTTCATTTCTCTGCATTCATTCTGTTGCATTTTTGAATAATAGAACTATAAATATAAAAAACTTACTGCGTCACGTTTAGCTTTCATAAACCCTCTTTTGATGAGCACCGCCCTCTGGTTGGACTGCGAGGTCTCCTCCTCGCCGGCGCCCGCGTCCTGTTCCTTGAGCACGCTCAGGGGGTACTGCCTCCTCAGCGCCTCCATGCTGGGGATGACGTTCACGTCATCGAACCAACATAGCTCCCTGCCGTTCTCCGCTTTGGTGGTTAAATAACCGATTTTGTCTTCTCCGTATTCACCGCTTGCCAATTCGATTACTACAAATAAAATGTAAACAACAGTTTAAAATTTCTTTAAATGTGGACAAGCGATCACGAAAAAATTATATTACTGCGTGGAATACACGAAAGTTCAAATGAAATCATAGATCAAAATGGAATATAATAATATACTAGAATAAAATAAATATTGTATATAACAACGATAAGATACATTTTTGAGAGTAAGTGTATTCTGGGCGAGTATGCTTTATCATCTACTGCCCCAATATCACTAAACATTAGGTGAAATAAGTATATGTAAATATATATAATTCATAATATTGCATTGTAGTTATAAAAGTGTAATCACTGGCTTATTGATCGTTGTAAAGGTTATTTATTATGTACGTTAATGCAGAGAATCGCTTAAAATGTAATAACATTTATGAATTCATATAAAAAGATGTAATTGAGCTTTTTAATCATTATATATAAACATATGATACATTATTAAAAAAAAACAAACCAAACCTGTTATATATTTTATCCGTCGATAAGGAGTAATTTCTTAACTCGACGCAATTTTTTTATAACACATAACTTTATCGGAATACTATCTATATATACATCGAAATGTTTTGGTTCAGTTTCTGTTTATAGTACCTACCATTTTTAATGCATAATTATGATTATATTAGCTTATATCTTCTTTTGCAAAAAAGAGCAACATTATAATTAAATAATTATTGTCATCGGACAGTAGTTTGTCTAAGAAAACATAGGTCGTGGGTTATTGACGTCAGCGAGATTTCAATATCAGACCCATAGGTGTTTACATCTATTTCTATTTAGTCAATCATTAAATGGAAAATAATTAATAGGAAATTTTTTAAATCGTCTTCTACGACTACACGTATAATAGGACTTTGTCCAAAAAAAAACACTTAAATAAAAAATTATAATTGGAAATTTAGATAATTCATTAGACGCCATTTTTTCTCTTATTATGTAAACTAACGTATGAACACGATTACATCTGATGCTAAGCGAAAATGGTACAGCACTCTAATCTCGGAGTCTATTCACCTTTATTTGCTTAATTAAATAAATGGCTAGTCATATTTGTTATCTAATAAAATAAACTAAAACACGATTTTTTAAAGATTATATTTTATAGATATCACATGAATGAACCTTTAATGCTTATAGGCCATGGACTAACACTTAAGACAAGATATTAAGTGACAACGCGGCTGTATACGGCAGTTTATCAACTTAAAACATGTTGTTACATCATTACCGTTGAACAAACTCAGAGTAATTTTAATTAAGATGTAGATTTTGGAAAAATAACGTGCTTACTATAATATTTATCACGAAGACAAAACTTGAACTGGTCCACAAATAATTTCATTTAGTATGAGTTGAAAAAGTATTTGTACTTTCGATGAGAAATAAAATTGTATTTTGTCGTATAAAAATATGTACAACGAAGAAGCTTACTGTAATCGGCGGGATTGTGGTACTTCGGGCAAGGTATGCCGGCCTGCTCGAGGTAAGGCACGAGGTTGCTAGTGGTGCCCTGGTACAGGCAGTTGCCCGCCGCCAGCACATACACGTGATCGAACAGAGCGAACAGTGAGGCGGACGGCTGATGCACCGTGCACACGATGGTGCGACCCTGGTGCGCCAACGTGCGGCACAGCTGCACAACTTGCGTGCACGACGAACTGTCCAACCCTCTGCGATAACAATTGATAATAGTTGCCTTGATTAATTGTTGTTAATTATGAAAGCTATAGCAAACGACAACGTGGTCAATTATGCTTTTTTATAATAGCAATCAAACCGGAACGCAGTGAAATTAAACATTATAGTTTGGCAGCATAAATAAATGCTGCTATGGTTCGTGCCATATGGTCTCCGGATTCAGAATACTATAAAGATAAAGCTAGTGTAATTACTTTGTGGGCACGTGGTGCATTTAACGTTTAACGGTTTGAACTTACGTAGTCGGTTCGTCCAGGAACATGATGAGTGGATTGTTTATCAGCTCCAAAGCGATGGAGAGCCGCTTCCTCTGCCCGCCTGACAGCTGCGAGGCGCACGTGTTCATGTGTTCATATAAACCCAGGTTGGTCAGTATTTCCTCTATCTATAACATACATATCGCTATCTTTATTATCGTATCAATAAACATAATTTGTTGTCGTATTTTCTTTTTCTATAAGGAGACAGAGGAATCTTCAAAAGACACCCTCGCTGTGCTTCAGCAAGCACAAGACCTTCTCATGTTTTTTTCTACTTCCCTCCACATGTCGAGGACCTATTCTTTCATACCAGTACTCGTATTCATTCTGTTTTACTATATGATATACTATACCATTTTACTCTTTCGCCGCATTTTCATTTTATTATTACTATAATAAATTTTTAGTTGTTTCTTTTTAATTTACTTCGAATTTTACAATATTATTTTTTAATGTACTTACAACTTCACCCTTCTCGTACTTGTCTAACTTCGTGGAAAGTTTGAGGTCTGCCGCGAGTGCCATGTTCTCCCCTACCGTCAGCAAGCCCTGCAGTCGATCGTCTTGTTGGATGTAACATGACATCCGTTTGAACCTTTCTGCAATTTAAAAAAGAATATTTGTCATTACATTTCTTTCCTGAGTTATAAGTAAATTGATTTTTATTTCTACTATACCGGTTTCCGACCTAATAGTAAGGTCAATATATTTTAATATTTTTCAATTTTCACAAATAATTAATCACGAAAATTACGATTAAATTATAAAATCAAATTGTTTTTTCTTTATACGTGATGATTTCAGTTGTTATGAGTTTGAAGGTAAGACGTGGTACCTCGAACGTCTATAATAAACGTAGACTAAAACCGGAAAATAGCAATTTATTTTTTTAAGTCCCAGAGTTCCGCAAAGTAACGCTAATAGGATTAATTTAGTAAGGTATCCTTCAAAGATTTCCTCCTCGACAGTAACAAAGTCCTTCTTTTCTCGCTATACGTAATTATCCAAATATCAGGGCTGTACTATTGAAATCTTACTCATGATTCGATTTCTTCCATTTATAAACACGGCCCCGCCAACACCGCTGATGCGGTAACCCGAGAGGACGTCGAGAAGCGTCGACTTCCCGGCGCCTGACGGTCCCATAATGGCGATTAGTTGCCTGGGTCGTAACCTGCCGTTCACTCCATGCAGGATCTGTTTGTGTCCTGTGGAAAAAAAATATAAATTCAATGTGATCTGTACATATTACACAAATAATAAAATTGTAACGTAGCGAAATCTTTACATAGAATATTCTTTGAATTTTTTTAATGAAATACACTTTTTAGAGAATATAGAAGTGAAAATTATAATTTTTTTTAATTTATTAACTCTTTGACCGTGAGTCATAAAAAAATAGACCAGATTTTCATGTAACGCAAGTAGATTATTTATTTTGTGGAACAAAATTTAGTTTCTTTTTTCTCCCGGAAAAGAGAAAGGTTCGCGCGGGATATTGAGAAAAAAGATTTTCCTCATACCCTTCTACATTTCTCTCATATTCCAAAAGTATTACTATATTAAAATGTTTTCTTTGAATTGAATTTGGGTCACTTCTTTTCCCCGAAAAATAAAACATTCACATGGGATTATGTATACTGTCAGAATTTAGTTTAACAAATGTCCATAAGATGGCCTTAACATTTTCAATTTATGATTTAAGGAATGGATTACTATGAGAAATTCCTAGAAATTAGGAATGGTTCGCCATGTAACAAATTAAGTTCAGCAATATGGTAACATGGCATTAGTTGACAGTTAGGAGGTACGAAGTTCGCCTGGGTCAGCCAGTATATGATATATGTATTTATCAAATCGTATTTTTTATTATGACACCTAATGTCAGTTTTTACTGCTGCAAATACATGCTTGGTGATTTAATTTTTATTGCCAATGAACTTACATTTGACCTGATTGTGAAACGTACTCGCACAGAATAGTTAGACTCTCACATATGCGACTACGATGGTTTACTGCTAGCTGTGTAACAAAGAGATCCCGCATTCGATCCCCGGGCCACATGAGCAGTAGAGAAATGTATGGTGGACAGGTTGTTCAAACCCGCCTGACTGGCTACCAACTTCAATGTCCATCTGCCACTTTAACAGCGTTACTGTGTTCTGGTAATCAAAAGTATTCCGAGCGAGTACGCTTAACTATCTACGATCTTAACATACAAAATAGAGGTTAAATGTTAGGCCACTGCTGATAAAAAAAAGTATTTGATACAAATACCGTTGTCGAACGCGTACGATTATTTTGTGTTCATAGTGCGTATGGCTCCGTAACGTTAATATTACCGTGCGTTGTTTTATGTTTTTCATAGAATAGGCAAAGGAGCGATCAGTTCACTTGATGTAAAGTATCTACCGTCGCTCATGGATGACCGCCATAATCATGTAGTCGCAGCTACGTTTACAACTTTTAAGAAAGTAGGCTTGTTTTATATTCAGTGTTAAATTTATCTTTTATAGACATTTACAATCACTGTTTGACGATGCATACAACCTCGTCATTAGTCAGATAGTATAATTTGGCACTTTTTCTTTTGGTGTTTCATTTTAAATATACCAAATTGACATTCAATAAGCAAGAGGACTATTAGACATTAGAAATAAGGAAATTTCGTAGGAATAAAAAAGTGTTATTTAACATTTAAGGTTTTTAGTTTCATTTTTAATCTTTATAAAATGATTATAGTGGAGTGCAGTTTTATTTTTGTACTTCATTTACCCCGTTTTATTTACCCTGTTTCCTAGCCTTAAACACTTTATCCGGCTGGGCTAGCATCTAAAAAGTTGTTACCCGTGTTAGACATGATCTCTAAGATGTAATGATGAATTTTGATCAAAATGGTATGCATTAACGAAATTTTGTTTTTATTAATAATTTGCCAGCACTTGCACCGGAGCTATCGCTGCGTTTCCGCAGTTCATCCCGACCCACCGCGCGCGATAACCTTTCCGCGCGTCATCGGCGTGTCGATTACGGCAGAAGCACACGCTCTTGACTCGTTACAAACAACTTAATTGTGACAGAAAACGCTAACGAAACTACGTACACAATTACTGCCATTTGCATAGCGGGCCATACTAGTTTTATGTATATAGTTATATTTAAATGATGATTTTAGGTAAGGTCAAACTGGAATTCGTAATTCTTTAGAGAGATGAATAGGAAAAAAGAAGAATGTGAATTAAAAATACATAATATTCTAGTCGTTCATTGCAATAGGAAATTAGAAGTGATATGAAGTTTCACACTTTAATATTATTATAATTGAACATGTGTTCGAAATATTAAAATCAACAATTAAATTTGAATATTTTAAGTTAATTTTTGTTAATAATAAACAATTGATAACAAATTTCTAAAAATATATATATCTAGCTGAAGATTGTACTTTGATTGATCTTTAAAGGAGAATTATATTTCGATTATAGCTTATTTATACGAACTAACTTACATAATTAAAAATACTATTATTTCATTCAGAGACGTCCTTCTGGGAACAATTTTGCTTTCAATACCGCACGATGGTTCTGCGAAATATGTTTTATTTTCAAAATAAATCCTTATAAAACAGAATATTAACCAATCGTAGCGTGCAATAAATGGAACAAACTGTCGACATAGTATTATATATCTCTGACATTGACTTCGTTGATAGTTATTGCAAAATAAAAAAAAAACAAAGTCCAAAGGATTGTACAACGATTAAGGGCGTTCAAAGTTCAATCGGACGCATGTGTTTACGGCAATAATGTGTTAGTGATAATGATGTTTTATCGTTTTATCGTTAAATTATAAACACTGCAGTAGGATATAGGATGAGTGTAATATGTGTAAGCAGATATTAATGTGGGAAATAACAATTTGTTACACAGTATGTAATTTTTATTTACATATAAAATGATTGCTGTTTATAATTAATACGTTCTCTTTTAATTTTATGAGAGAATTGTGTATGAATGCGACATTTATTTTATGGAATGTTTATTTTTTAATCTATTTTCAAAACAGCGAAACTAAAATAGACGCCTTAGTCAATCTATTTTGCTATTTGTGCATTTTATGTGTATTTGATTGTATGTTGTGGTCGAGTAAACGTCTTCAATAATCCAATATGATACTGGTCAGTGTATTAAGTTAGGTTAGTAATAATCTTGTGTAGATACCGCACACCCGGTGCAACACTGTCACATAAGCGAAAATACAATTTTTTTTAAGAAAATTTCACAAGTTTTTAGATTTACACAAAATTAACGGGTAATAGCAGTGGTCGGCAATACGCGGTTCGCGTGCCGCATGTGGTTCTTCGACTCCTCGACTTTGACTCTTCTGCGAACGCTTAGTTCAGGCACGGAATATCATTTATTATCTTACTTACCTTTTATAAGACGAGTAAAAGTAAACAAATATTTTTATCTTTGTACATGTATGATACCAAGTTTCAGTTAATTCACTGTTAGTAAAGCTAAGACTTATTTGGCAAAGTCAAGCTCGAGAGTGTGCTTTAAATCTTAAATACTTCCGTAATGATGT
>DWQX01007099.1:0-10514 GCA_018245475.1 Pharmacophagus antenor | reverse complement strand
ATATATATATATATATTAATTGATGTTGAAGACTGCTTATTTTTATAATTACCATTTATGTTAAGAAGTCCGTAGAACGTAAAAAGTCAAGTAAGCATTTTGCATATAAACATGTTTGTGGTGTCAATCATAGAAGAAAGTTCGATTGCTTTCTGTTCTGATCGTAACGGAAACAACATTTTAATATATAAAACTTAAAACTAAAGTCTTTATAACCATAAACTTCTTGTATTGTATTTTAGATATTGTAATTATTTTAACACCACCGATTTCTAATTTTAAATAGCCTTACTGATGCATTGAAGTCTGATAAGGTTTTCTTCATAAACATCTATAAAGCGATAAGACGTTGATCAATAACGTTTGTATTACACCACGCTATGTTCGTCGTTTTGAGGACTTGAGGTTTAAGACGATATATCCCAGATGCTTAATAATTTCGCTATTTACAGTGCTCTTCAAACCTTCAAATAATATTGCAAGTTACTGCTTGATTGTAGAAATAGGAGTTGAGATTGTAACCTTAGAAGGTTACGACCTGTACTTGGGAATATTTATCAATGTGTTGAACAAATCTTTCGAAAATTAAAGCGAAAAATATTTGAACACCCAGCATGTTCACTAAGATAAACACCATAATAGTTGGCAAATACGTCTTAATTAAGATACGCTGCCTTACTTTTCGAAATTGAGGCGTACGGAGCGGATTAAGTTTAAGACAAGTAACTTCAACATGACCGAATTGTAAAATTTGTTTTATTTGAGCAGTACCAGAAATAATTAATAATTTTAGCGACGATTCTTGTCTATAATACAAGCGAGTTTCTTTTATCTGATTTTTTGTTGTTTGTGGACTAAGACTTAGTCTCGATTTCACTTGATGTTAAGTGACAATGAAGCCGTAGATGTTAAGCGGGATGACCCACAATACTTTTGGCTGTCATATGTATGACTGCCGGTACACAGTAATGCCAGTATGGCGGCAGAATGACATTGACGGCGGTATCTATACAGGGTTTGAAAAACCCTTCCACCATCCAGACTCCACTACTCCTGTGGCCCAGGAATTTAATAAGGGATCTCCGCGTTTGAAGACAAGCGGGTAAACCACTGCGCCACGGAGGTAGTAAAAATGTGCCGACGTTAAGTTTTTTGTTGTAAGACTTTGATACTTTGAAAAGTTTCTGAATATTAGCGACTGTTATAAATCCTAGTCTTACATGTAGGAGAAGAGATCTCACGTATTTCCAGTTAATACGTTTTAAATATGTGACTAGTTTAACGACAGCATGTCCGATAAATTGGAAACTTCGGAGTTCATAATTTGTTAGGTGGAAACTTAGGATCGTGTCATTTATACCTCGATGTTACGACCATATTAAGCGTATGTATATATATTTAGAATATTATATAGTATATTTGACTACGTAAATTATTTGTGGCACAGCTACCAAATTACTTGCTGTATACTGGCCAAATAGCAAGTAGAATTTGGATAGTGGTTCAGTTATACTTGCTTGGGTTGCTAACTTCATCATATTAATTTGTCGCCATATCAAAATTGTTGGTCGTCAATCCTATCAGAGCTATAATTATATTCTGGACAGTAGTGTACATATTCACGGCGTCATAGTCGCTTAATATCAATGAAAATTACAGTTGTGTGTTGCTATTGTTAAAAAACATTTATTACTGTGATATTTAATTAAAATGTCAGCGGACTATGAAGATAGAAAGTTTCGGTAACATCGCTGTTCATATTGGTATGCTGTTCATATGGAAGCGTTTTATTTATACGTGTTAAACGTAATGGTGTCGAATAGAGAGCCCACTACGCAACCGTAGCGTGAATTGGAAGAGCGGAGAGTACTTGACTACAAAATAAATGGTTTCAAAAGTTTAGCGGCCTGGGAATTGCGGGAATATTTTATATTCGAAAATGATGACGATGTCGGTATAAGAACCTAACATGTACGTTTCAATAAGGACGTATTCAAATGTTCATAATTTATTACTAGAATATTTATAGTTAAGATTTAATTTGATTTCTTGTTTTATGCATAAAACTTTTAATTAAGTTCACGTGTTTAGAAGGTTTCATTTTATTTGAACATTGTTTGTTCTTAAATATTGGAAATCTACGTCAAATATGTAAAAAAGAGAAGTTTGACTTGGAAACTGTAAATTATTTTTCAAAGTAATATTTAGAATATATTTAGTTCTATCTATTATTGCTATTTATTTAGTTCTATATATTTAGGACTATCTAGTAACAATAATTAAATTACATGAATTCAAATTCTATTTACGCTAATTTATAAATTCCAATCGAAGGTATCCCAATTGCAGAAGCAATGAAGACGGTTAAAGTTTCGGGATAGTAGCCGTGAAATTGAAATAACTTTCAACATTAGTGTTATTCTTTTGCAAAAGTTACAAAACTGTTTCAATACAAACTCCTTGAACACTGCGCTAACATGTTTCAACTTGTATTCACTGCGGTCGCTTTGCCGCTTTGTACTCTAAACACGGAATGTTTCGGAGTTTTATAAAGCATACCTACGGCCCTTGTTTTATTTACTGTAATAAAAATGTTTTGCAAATTTCCTCTCGACTTTTAAGTGAAGTGTTTTGAAAAATTGTATAAAACATCCAATTTAATTGATTTATATGTTTCATATTTTCATTAATTGAATAAAAAGGTTTTGCAAGTTTTTGTCTTCTGACTTTTTAGCTGAAATATTTTGTTACATC
Source organism: Pharmacophagus antenor (assembly GCA_018245475.1). Lineage (NCBI taxonomy): Eukaryota > Metazoa > Arthropoda > Insecta > Lepidoptera > Papilionidae > Pharmacophagus > Pharmacophagus antenor. Next base: position 7,760 of record DWQX01007099.1, on the reverse strand, counting down.
CGATTTCATTGATTCATATTTCATAGATTTATTTATTTACTGTATGTAAAATGGTTTTACTTTTTTTATCTAGACTTTTAGGTGGAATGTTTTTGGAAAATTGTACAATACGACCAATTTGATTGATTTATATTTTCCATATATTCGTTTTCATAGTTTTATTTGTTACTGCGTCCTAACTGGTGACTGAATGGATTAGGTAATTAAAACAACAATAAATTAAAATAGACTATCCAATTTTATTCTACATTATTTTTTCGTACTGTCAACGTCAACATTAACAAAATTAGTTGCGTTATCTCTACACATATGTACTAATTGTTCATCTTTTATCAAAATGATATTCAAAATATCATAGAAAACATTTTTAAGGACTTTTGGGACTGTCCGGAAGTGTAACTTATAGGTATAGTTTTCAGTCCTTTTGTGGAAAATATTTTTCGGAGCATATGACGTAATAAATTCCCACGGGACGCACTAGTTATTAAAGTGCTCGTTATAAATGCAACCTGTTTAATATATATACTGCCTAGGTTTTTTTGTGAAAACAACAGTAGAGGACAGGGAATATGAGTGTATATGGACAGATAGAAGCTCCGTGGTATCATATAATCCTATTGTAGAACATGTTCATTGTGCATTTAAAACCATTTTCCGACTTGGCATCTCCACACAAAATTGTAAAATGGATATTTTATAAAATCTCGTGTAGATTTGCGTATTATTTTACGTTTAGTATGATGAATACGACTGATAAGCTGAAAATTAAAAAAAAATGTTTTTGAAAAATTTTCAAAATCAGGTAATACTGATTAAGTTTTGGGCAAGCGGCAAACTACTGCGACATGGAATTAGTTAAAGTTCAGGTAACTTATACCTTTATTTAAATCGGTTTCTTATGCTAATTTGTTGATCAGAGTAAAAAATAGTTTTTTCTTTCAAAATTAAAAATGGTTTCGTTATTATTTTTAGCAAGGCAATTTTTTTTATATTGATTTAATTAAAATAGTGTTAAGTTTAGTGAGTAAATTATTTAATATTTTTATTTAGTTAAAAGAACAAGGTAGTCCCTAAAAATGCTCTAAGCGGTCGCAAGTTATACGGCGTTCAGTCCGCTGACGGCTACCGGAGTGCGCTCATATTTTCTTAGAGTATTTTTTTTTAGTGTAAGTTTTTTTACATTTCCATTAATCTTAACACATTATCGACCGGTGACGAAAAAGAAATTCTCTCATCTTGTTGTGTTTTTCTCGATATACTCTTTACTGCGCAGTTTTTTTTTTCATTTAAAAATGAATGTGTAGAGTTAAATAACAGAATAATCGTTTGAAATTTTGTCTCTCAATAGGCATCAGCTACAAGTCAGAATAAAGGGCTAAGTGTGGGTGAGAGGAGGACGAAAATCATAAAAATCGGCTACCGGTTGATAAAGTGTTAATTAAAATAAGTTATCAGACGATCACCACTACATTTAATTTGTAGTGCAAGAGTAACGCATGTCCATAATGAGATTTTGGGATTACCATATTACAATCTTCGCATTGAGACAGTTATTTAACTAGCTACAAATACTTTCAAACCACACACAATAATGACTATTTGATCCTAAAACAGGTGCTGCATTACCTACGCTAGGAGCCGTGAACTATAGTGGTTGGACAAGGACGATTCGTAATGTGTAGACCGTAGCTAATTGAACAGGAGCGAAAGCCAATTTTTTATATATACGGTTAGTTCGACGAGGACTTAGTGATGTCATGTATGCTCTCGCCCTCTTTTACCGCTTGACATCGAACATTGAAGACCTCGTATTCGTACTCCGTTGCATTTATTGTATAATGTTAAAAATACAGTTGTTATTTGGATTTTATTTTTGATGAATATTTATAGCATGCGAGGTACTATAAACGCAGCGATTACTCTGAATTTAAGAGGGGAGTATACCGTAGACGCTACATTGTCAGGTATCACGTATTATGTAGTGTGCCAGGTTATAAGCCCCTTGGTCAATGCCGTGGTAATTCATATATTTTTAAATAATTTCTACTATGGTTTCATTTGTCAAATCATCTGTCGTCGAAAGCTGGATCATTGACATTTATTACAATAGCATTAGTTATTTATACGTCTGGTTACAGAGAAATCCAACAACACCGTTCAAAAATCAATATCTTGTAGTAACATTTAACTAAATGTTTCGCAATTACGCACATTTTCCGCGGGCCATTCAGGCGATAAACATGCGACCCGTAAACATTATCCGAATGTTACACGGTTGACGATACCCGCAAAAGTTGACACAAAGCGACATTTCGTGGAAAATGGGGATCTTTCGCGTTAAGCTTTCGATGTTAAATTGTATGTTAATTTAAAACGTCGATATACAAAATGTTTACGATAGCATTGTTAAATAAAGTCTCGATATATTTTAACATCAAAGTTTATTTTAAGATTGTTATTCTTTAATGAATTGTAAGTGTATAATAATGTACAACATTAATGCTATTTATAATAAGATCAGTGTAATGAACTCGTGTACGCTACATTTGAATAACCTTTAATTTTCTGAAGGATATTGAACATTACTTGTTCTAGGGATCTAAGCAATAAAATACATAGTACCAAAACATGACGCTAAGAGTTGCAAAATATTATTCTGAGACATCTTTGACATTTACCTTCTTACACATGTTGAGACAATTATTGTCTCTCTTTTTGCTTATAAAATTTGATGCTTAAATTTTTTTATCTGTTATAGGTTACCACTTGGCTTAATTTTTACCCGATGTTAAGTGACAATGAAGCTTAGAAGGTAAAGCGTATTCGCCCAGAATATATTTGACTCTCACTCTCACATATATGACTGTTGGAACACAGCAATGTTGTTATGGCGGCAAACTGATTTTGAAAGGTAGCTAACCATGCGGGTTCGAAAAACTCTACAACCATCTACTCCTCTACTCCTATAGCTCAGGAATCGATCCTGAGACCTTCTCCTTACAACGCAAGCGGGTAAATCACTGCGCCACGAAGGCGATAAAGTTGAAGTTAATAATCTTTAATACTTTTTAAAATGAAAAATTATTAAATATCCGTACAGATTCTTATTATTCATAGTAACCTAACTTATAAACCTTTGAACACAAAGAGGGGTCTTATAACTTCAACGCGTGTATCTTTATATCCATCTGTGGCATCTTAGATTTCTAACGGCCGGTATGTTTGCATATAATTTTTAGTTTAAATCGGTATTTGATCTTATGCTACATAAAAATAAAAAACATTTCAATAGTTTTTAGGCAGGTTGGTAAACATTTTTCCCCACTTCCAGTCTTAATAATTTAATTAATGCAACACTAAACAAAAAACCGAATAAATTATAACATAATATTATTTAGTTGCTGTTTCTATTCCTAAGCAGCTGTGTAATTGAAACATTCCCCTTATACAAATCTGCTTTTAGTTACCTCTCTCGTTCATCTATTAAAAAGGCTCCAATAGTATTTACTTTAAAATATTTTAAGTGCATTTATGTTGATGCCCGCATTTAATCATATAGTACGTCTGCATACGGAGTTCAAACCCCGCATTAATTCATAAGCTGTACGTTTATTATTTGCAGTTTCTATTCCGTAGTAGGAATGTGATGGACTGGCGCATACAAGCGAAACATGTAAAAGCCGTGGCAGCAGATGCTAGTATACAAATAGAAGCTTTGTAACGTTTAAAATATTTTTATTTCTCTAACTTTCTTCACTTTTAAATATTTAAAATGCTGATATTTACATATTTAGATTGTCTGGAAAATTCCACTCGCAATTTGGTAAAGGCAACTAAATAATTTAGTCTAGTAATTGTTATTGTAATTTAAGTGAATTCAGGGATAGGGATTGATATAAGCCGATAAACAAAAGAGTCTACAAAAGGAATTGAATTCGGTTAGATAATCGTTTCTCACAATAAACTTAAGGAAAAGTTTACCATGAAAACAAAGAAGGTATTTACAGTACTTAACCTAATTAAGATTTGTTGAAAATTTAAATATTTGATTGTTATAGAATTTTATAATACGTCATGATAGATTATCTAAGCATAGTTTAAAGACCATTAGTAATATATTATTATTTTCTATATTTTCATTACACCAATAAAGAATTTTGGTATTTGTACTCTTTTTGTTATAGATCAATGCGTATTATCGTCTTCATTAACTGTTACATGTGTAGTGCTGGGTATGTTTACATCAATCTGTAGTGTGTTGTGTGCATTCAGTGGCCTTTTAGTTCCAGATCATCAGTTCATTTTGTGGGGGACCAACAAACACTGCGTCTATTGGTACACAGCTGTAAATCGAGGAAATATTCATTTTTAGTGATTTAAATTTTTTGACGTTTTGTTTTCTACTTGCAATGGATATTAATTATAAAAAAAATCATGTTATGTTATTTATAATAAATAATATATGAATAACTCATATAGAATATAATAATAATTTGAGAACATTCATTACAAATGTTTAATTCAGAAATCTAAAATCATTAAATGTTTCCAAATTCGTAATGTTTATATGCCTGGGCATGAAACGAAATTTTTAGTTGGCGCAGTTTTTATTCAAGCTGTACGAATATGGAATGAACTGCCCCTAACAGCAAGAAGGGCACAAACACTAACAGAATTTAAGAGGCTTTTAAAAATATATTACCTATCTCTTTGAGCACCTACTGTAATTACTACAAGTAATATTTATATATATGTGAGAGTATGTATGTATATGTTTATGTACGTATTTATATATGACTGATAAAATATAATCAGCATTTCCTCTTTTTTTTATGTTATTACACACCATATATAATTCTATAAGCTCTATGTCTGTCCTAAGGTTGTCTGGAAGAGACTTTCAGCAGTAAGACCGCCTTTTTGCACTGCGGACGTATTCTTTTACTTCGTTCTATTTGTACTAGATACTTTCTTTTTATTTTTTTTCATGTGTATTTTTTTACTTTTTTCTTTTCGTTATGCAATAAAGACTATTCTATTCTATTCTATAAAAAAATATTGTAAGAATTAATTATTAGAAAATGACATCTTATATTCTCTGAACCTTTAAATAAGGAATTTACTTTACTGCAAGAATTATAATAATTCCCCGATTTTAGAATAAAGCATTTAAACGTTATTAAGGAATCTTTCATTAATACCCGACAAAGATTGCAATCTGCTAGAATCAAGTCAGCTATTTGCATTTTCTCTTACAGATTTGCCTTTGAGGTATAACTTACAAATTATACGTACAAAATTCATACCTTTTACTAATTTAAAGGAGGGAAAAGCATTAAAAGATTTAGCACCAGTCTTTAATTTAGATTAATTATAATGGCTTTAGCAAGTCATGATCCCATGGTATCATTAAGGGTATGATACTGAATTGAAAAAAAATATTGTTTAGGTTTTTTTAACTTTTATTATATAATTACTAATTCCAAGTTTTTGAATTTTAGATACTCTTAAAAAACAAATTTTAAGTTAGATGTACCATTAGAAAAGTATATAAGTGCAATTTTGTCGGAAAAAAAGCCTTAAAGATGACAGCATGTATAGAAATTTTGTATGGGAACAGATAGAATACATCTGGAAAAAAACTTTATTTTCACATTGTACCAATTCTATGTAGGCGTATTCAGGACTTAGTGACTTTTTGAATTCGCCAACTCTTAATGTCAATGACTGTCACTATACCAACATTATTTTGTTCAGGTAGTAAAGTATATGACAGACAGAGAATTCTTGGCGAGTTTATAATTTTACCTAAGGCCCCATTGTCATTTAACATTGTGAGAAATTGACGTCAAGTGTGAAGCCCTTGTCCTTAAAACAAATAAATGAATCATCGTATAATTTCCCATTTGTACTTGAAGTATTGGTAATTCAATCGTAATATAAAATACAAAACGTACATAACGAAAGATTAGATGTAATACAGAATTAAAATACTTTGCTTAGTTAAAAATATTAAAGCTAAAGTCGAAGGAACTTGAAATTGCTGTTGTAATAATGGAAAAGTTTTACTTCGTCAATTAAGTGAGCAATAATGTAAAAATTATAAATGTAAATTTTTATTGGTATTTTATAACTAATTTATTTAGTTTATAACACTACCCTCTGTTTTCAGTGTTTCTGTGTGTCTTGTAAGATTTATTAACTTGTACAAATTACGAAACTTTCTTATTTTAAACAATGTAATCATAAGTGTTAGGAAATATTCATGTGTAAGTTTTAAGTCAATGCTCATAAAAACCAAATGTTTTCAAATAAGTTCACCGACAACACATATATTATTTCCAGCGTTCCAGTTACTTCGTAACTTTGCAAAGATTTAAATTGTGCACCAAAAGTTGGAAACTAAAATTTTTCACATTTGATTACTGTAAAAACAAACTCAAAATTTTGTTTAAATAGCAAAAAACGCGTTAAACAATTTAAAAATGTTCCGTAAACAAATCTATAAATGTGAAAATAAAAATGTTCGTTTTATTAGTAACACCAACATAGTTGAATAAAAATTATAAAAAAATATTTTCTTATTAATTGCAAAAACTAGGACCAATGTATTGGCACATTTAAAGATTTATCTTGTTCCATTACTGTCTATGTAAATGTTATAATTGAAAAATTTCAATTTAAAAAAATGTCCTCATTTAATTGAAAATCTTTTTAATTAAGATTTTCCTTTTATTTCTGCTATAAAAGTAATCTTTGTTAATAAATAATCAGTAATCAACCGGCAACATTAAATTTATTTAATAATAAAAAATATTTAATAATATATTTTATCTCTCACAGTCACCGTAAAGTTTGAGTACATCTTAGATTTAAAAGCATAGTCGTAAAGTGCGTTATAACGTTGTTTATAGTAGAGTACGTAATTTAAAAAAATATAAATGCTTAGTAAGATATAATAGACTGTTTATATAATAGTACAAAGCGCATTTTGTAGGGGATTACTCACATTAATGCTTCGATTCATATATCCAAGCTTTTATAACACGATTGTAGATTTTAAAAACTTTAAATGTCTCTGTGGCAGATTGATTTACCGCTTGCTTTGTCACACAGGTCTCAGGTTAAATTTCTGTTCTACATTAGTTGACGAGTTAGGTTGGTAATAGGAATTTTTTGTTCTCGCCTGGCTAGCTACCATCCTCAATGTTAAGTTCTTGCCATAGCAATATTGCTGTGTTCCGACATTCATAGATACGATAGCCAGAAATATTCTGTGCGAGCAAGTTCACCATCTATGATCATACACTGCCGGTCAAAAGTTTGAGACCACTTTGTACACAGGTTATAATTTGCAAAATATTTTAAATCTGCGTATGACTGTGTAATCTACTAATCATTTTGAATGTCTAAGTACCATTTCTCTTATCTTTTACACAATGACTATGCCATAAATGGGCATGGTTTATTTACCACAGGTGTGTGCCGCGTAAGGACCAGGTTGCTGCAATTGTGTTGCAGGGTGTTGCAATTGTCATTATATTATATGGCGGCTCCCTTGTACTTGTTTGGTTATTGTTATGTGTGGATAAATATTTAAGAATATTTTAAGCCATAAATCCTATTCATAGCATCTCCAAAAGATCTCCAAAAATGGGAAAAGTCCGTGAAATCAGTGAAACTAGTCTGAACGAGAAATTGCCGCTAAGCTGAAGTTATCGAAGACTTGTGTTCATAACGCAATAACTCGATACAAGACA
>DWQX01007098.1:0-10515 GCA_018245475.1 Pharmacophagus antenor | reverse complement strand
TTAAGCGGCTAATTGAAGAAACCTCGCCGATTACCTATGAGACAATTCGAGGACTATTGGGGATTGGTATGAGCCAAGTTCAGAAAATTTTACACGAAGAATTGAAAGTTCGGAAACTTTGTTGTCGTTGAATCCCTCATGAACTGACAGCAGAGCAGAAGCGTGCTCGCGTGGAATGGTGCTCATAGATGCTACAGTAGTACGACCACGGATATTCTAATGCTGTTTATGACATTGTCACAAGAAACGAAACGTGGATTTACTGTTTTGAACCCGAAAAAAAACAGCAGTCTTATAAATGGATAAAAAAATTATCGCGTTTTTTTTACTTACTACGAGTCCCATCTGTACAGTTGCACTTGAAGATCAAAAAAGTTTAATGCCGAGTGGTATTCTACCATTTGTTTACACAGGGTGTTAGAAAAGGTTCGTGAAAGACGACCGAACATCATGGCAACGCTTCTTCACACACGGCCAACATAACAAAGTAATTTTTAGCTTTCAAAAAAGTACAATTAGTCACCCATCCTGCGCATAGCAACCTAGCACCCTGTGATTTCTGTATTTTCCCTAAAATTAATAATTTGATGAGAGATTTCACTCTTATCACTCCGAAGAGGCTGAACGTAGAAAACATGCCTTCAGACCTGTGGCCCTCCTGTTTTAAAAAATGGTTCGATCGCATGAAAAAATGTTTAAAATGTAAAAGAGAGTATTTTGAAAAGCAATAAACATAATATTTTGCTTATAATATGATGTTTTTTTAGATACGCAAAATTTATAGTGTGACCAACGTATAAAGTGAAGTAATATTTAAAAATAACAGAAACTTAATGGAAGGATTTTAAGTATAAATATCTAATGCATGTTATCAAAGTAAAAACGAGTCACAGACATTAAATACCTGATATTCCCAGCGTTTGTGTGAAACCTTTTTATTGCCCTATTGAACGTGTAGGTAGACCTCTCAAACCGTCATTGAACCGCTTTTACTTTTAAGCCATTTACGAGTTATGTTGCTACATGTTGATACTCTACAATTTATTATTTTATAAAAAAGTCATGACCGAAAGTGAAATTGGCGGCAGCCAAAGTTTGTCAACCAACGATTGCACTTAATATTATGACGTTAATGAAAATTATAAAATTCTTGTTTTAACACTAATAATTTAACTATTTATGGCTCTAAATTTAATTCTCTTAAAGTCTTCCAAGTCTTCTTAGGTATATCGCATGTTATAATTAATTTCGCCTAATAAGTAATTAAAATGTATAGATTTGAAAATTAAAACTCATCTAGATTCTATAGATAATATAATTCTCTTTATCATTAGGACAATGTAACACAAATTAAAAAAAAAGTAAAAGTTAACTCTTATTAATGTTTTATCTGTTCAGTCTTTTGAAATTTCATTTTATTGTATCAATAGATTGTCAATGACTCAACATTCGCAAATTCAAGGTGATGTCGCTCGGGACACACGTTTCATTGAATAAAATCAAATAACGACCATATCATTAAATGCGTGCGAACGCACCATGCTGCCGGGCATATTATTATAAACTGGCGGGAATTGATCGACTTTACGCAGACAAATAACGAAAGGTAAATATTAATTTAAAATTTATTCAATTACTAATCTGAAAACTAAGTTGTTTGCCGGACTCCATCACGTGTTGTTTCGATTTGGTTTGAATGGTGGTAGGATTTTTCAAACCCTCTAGCTAGCTGGTGCCAATATCAGTCGAACTGCTGCCATAAAAGCTTTGTTGTGTTTCGGCTACCATACATTGAGAGCCAGAGTATTTTGGACGAGCACGCTTTACCATCCACAGTTTCATTATAACTTAACATCATGTAAAATTAAGACCATGTAGTAGCCAATTGCTAATTAAAATGAGTCTTTACAAATTAATATCTTGAAAAACTTTCCTAAAATGGCAGCTTGCTGCTGCTGCTAGATTCGGTGAAGTTTTCACTGTTAATCTTTTTGACGACTATTACTGTTTTTTAGGTTACTGGCTCACGAATCAGGTGATCCGTGAGCTAAATCAACTTGCTATTTTAAAACAAAATTTATACGTTCAATATCGGCCAAAACAATTTTACGAAATATTCATTTCAATTTATCCGACATTTCCTAATTTATTTTACATAAAATAAAGTATTAAATTTTACGTAACTGTTACATTAATATATAGTCTCATTATATGAATTTTAAGTTCGGTTCTAAAACAATTTTATTTATTTATAATATTTTTGCAAAATATCTCATTGTGTATGTGTATCTTCATTATATGTCTCTTAGTTTAAATTAATACGAACAAGCTCATTATTCTTTAAATTTATCCTCTTGATTCTCTAAAGTAGGGTATCTAGTGTTCAAAATATATGATTTATTATAGCCAACTTCCATTCTAATTCCGTAGCCTACATCCCGGACAAATTTATACTGTTACACCTAAAGTGACCGTCGACACATAAATAAGTATTCTGCAAAAGGACTTCTGATTGACCACATTAGACATATCAACACTATTGCCTCGACAAGACTTGTAATGTAAGCCTATTTAGGAACACAGTTCATCTGGAAGTTCATTTATAGCCTAATGATATTTCGCAAAGGAGTAATTTTAATTCACCAGAAAGAAAAAAACAAATATTCCAATTTTTTTTCTGAAAACTTGTCATAAAAATCCACTGATATTTAAAAAAGTCGTTATTATTCATTATATAATAAAATACACAATTTACCAAAAATTATTATTTTAGAATAACGGAAATATTTCGTACAATTTAACAATTATTAAAATACAATTTATTTACACCAATAAAGAATGTTATTGCAACTTATATAAATTATAATCTGTGAAGTAAAAGTAAAAATCTTTTATATTAGATAAATCAAACAGCGAAAATAAAGTGACTATTTTTCTCAATAGAGATAACTATTTTTACTCTGTCAAAACTTTTACTTATAAATATTTAATCCAGAACTAGATACAGCTATGATACCTAGATCCTACCGGTTTTATTGTTAAAATTGGCGATTTAAATATGGCTTTAAAGAAGTAGTTGTAATTTATAATAAATAAATTATAGAATGAAGATGTTTAAAATTATACGTTACATAATGTGAAGAATTATATTTAATTCATCTATTGATGAACACGACACTAAATATTTTTTTTCAGAAAAATCTGTTAGTTTTGCAGAATGTACCCATTACCATAAGAAATGTTTGATTCCATAAAAATTAATTTAGAGTATTACTATTACATTCATCGCAAGTTCAAATCGATTCACAAGATTTTAAGGAACGCGTTCATTAATAACAAATCTTTCATATAATACCTATAAACATTATTGCAAACAGTATGTATAACTTTAAAATCCACTTAAAATGTATTCATGTAGTAAAAATTAAATAAAATTTATTATCATTATAATTATGAATAAAAATAATTTTCTATGAAAAATGCTTACCGATCAAAAAGTCGTAATTTTTTTCATGTGGCCACACGTTTTATTATTTAATGCATAAACAAACGACTTACACAATCGCCTATTAACTAATAAGCTGAGTTATTCATGGGATGCCCGTCTCTAATGCAATAACTATTACCCGACGATGTGTTCATAGCTTTCCAACAACTTCCTCTCGACGTCGCTCACCGCTCATTGTTCCCAGATGTTTGTAAACATACTCCAGGCAAATTATTAGACAATGAACTATTGTTTACCTCGTACGTAGTTATTATCGATGGCAAACATTATCTTTGAATTTGACAGCCCTATCAAGGATTTTACTATTCACTGGTTTCACGGCATATTTATAAAATAGGTAATGCAGAGAACTGCTGCTATGAAATTTTGCAAGTGAAGAAGAAATTGGTAGGAAAGCGTAGACGCTTTGATTTATTACGCGTATATTATTAAAAGTCATTAGGAAAAATCAAAAGTATCTTGATTTACTGTCGATAATACATGATTACAAACTTCACATTTGTATTTGCAGTAATCGTCATTGAATATATAATGGACGCCTCGTTAGCGTAATATTATAACTAATTGAAACGTCCTTCAAAGTGGAAGACAATGTTGCATTTTTTTATTGGAATGGGGTAATGCTTCACCTCAATTTCACAGGTTGTTAAGTAATAATCAGGTCGTCGATGGTTAAGCGTGCTCACTCAGTGCTCTTTGGTTCTTAATATGTACGATTCCCGGAACACAGCAAAGCAATTATGGAGGCAGATTTAAACTGGTAAGTACCCCGGAAAGTTGGGAAAAATCTCTCACTATCCAAACACCACTACTCATCTGGCCCCGACATAGAACCATAATACTCTCAGTTACCAGCACACAAGCGGTAAGTTACTGCGCCCTGGAGGCAGTTAAGCTCTAATATTAGTACCGTTCGGAATAAGTCATATATGAGAAACTAAATCCAGTCACGTAAAATAATACATTTATTTATATATCAGTCTCTTTAATAACCTGTACTCCAGATTCTGTTTGGCTGCCAATCTTGAGATCAGTTTTATGTGAAAAATGCTCCAGATTTATTTATTATTTACAAAAAAAACCTAATAATGCTACAGAAAGCTGTAATTTTAATCAACTTTGTGACTAGGATATTGCAGAATGTTACTAAATCTGTTACAGTTTGTCCTATACAACGGTATACTGCACACAGGCTTTGTTTCACGATCGATTAACAATACGACACTATAAACGAGCGTTTCATTAGAACATAACATTATATCAGTTAAGCAACTTTATGAGTAATATATAACATATAAAGCGGACTTTATCTTATTTATGCATGCCACTAGTATGCAATTGCGTTTGTTTCTTTAGTTATTCTTTTTTTACCCGTGTGACGTTAATATCTGCGAATTCGTAATTTTTCCATCTTTACCAATGTTTTCTACGGCGCATTAAACTTAAATGTTTATGCGATGAGAAAGTCTATGCGAAAGGGAGCCATGTCGTGGTATTAGCTAAATCTTAATTTAGCATGTAACAGTATAAATGGATTATTAAACGCCTTTTGTAACAAGTAAAACCAGTGTAAATTATCAATCATATTAGATTTTACCTGTATCGTATTAATCGATTTAAATTATTGCTAATACATATCATAGTAATTGTATCTGTTTAACAATAACTAAAATACTTATTTCGGTGTCTTAAAAGGCAATAACAATAACGAAGTCAAAATTTAAGAAACGAAATTTTATTTTTGTAATAAAATTTCTTTAAACTTTTCAATACATTTAACGTTATTTTATATTACTTAAAAATATACTTAAATTCTCTGAAAGTTGAAGTGTAAATACTTAAACATGTCATAAAATGTAAGTGTGTACAAAATATGGTAATAAAATATATTTAATAAAAACAAAGCGGAAGCAATGACCTTATTCAGTCTTTTAATAAAAAAACTCAAATAAATATATTTAACTTATACGTACTCTATAAAAAAAGGAAACCGGAATGTGCGTTCGATAAGTTAATGATTGGATTATTTAGATTGGTTATTCGCAAACATGTAACGGACGGTATTCGCATGGAAACGTACACGACTCGAGATCTACGAAGGCAAGCAAAATCTATACAAGTCACCTGTGAACTGGAGAGGGTGTCCGCGAACCGGCGTTTCGGATGCGCGCGTAAGACCACGAACGAAACAAGGAGGCGCGAACGTTGCGGGCGTCCGCAATCAGTACTGAAATAACAAGCCGTCGCGCGCGCCGAATTTACTTGCCCCTCTACGCGCGTAACATAAGAGCTTAAAAGTAAAAGTGGTCCATCTTGAAGGCGTGACCGGCCACCTCCAACCCTGGGCCAGTGTCGCCGGCACAAAAGCAGCACACCCGAGACGTGAACGATCGAACCAGGCCTCCCATTACCATTTTACCGGACACCTCAAGGCCATTATGAACACGCTCAAAAATTAATCTGGTTTTAAGTGTACAGTTCTGAACCTCTGAGCTGTTATATACTTGAAAATTCATGAAACCCACGCGATATTTATGACCTAAATTTTTATTAGATATATTAATCTATAATTTTTAATCATTGATTTAATAAAGGTTTACATCTAGACTGTCAGGATTACGACCTTAATAAATGTGCCCTTTTTATCAGTCATAGATTTTCAAACAACAGTTTTGTTGACATACAGAAACTATTCCTTATTGCATCATTAGCAAGATCTGTGCCACGTGGGGCGGATACGCTCCTCGCCCAAGTTTGTTCTGTTAAAGATTTGACCACGTGTTTTTTTCTTGCTTATGAGCCAAAAATTGACCTCGATTTCACCTGATGTTAAGTGACAATGAGACCGTATATGGTGAAGCGTATTCGCCTAGAATATTTCATGCTCTTACATGTAAGGCTGTTGGAACACAGCAATGCTGTCGTGGTGACAGTTTAACTGACATTGACAGTAGCTAGCCAGGCGGGTTCGAAAAATCCTACCACCATCCAGACTCTAGTATTCCTATAGTTCGGAAACCGAACCTGAGAACTCGGCATAACAGGGCAAGTGTTGTTTTTTTCAATAATTACGGAAAATTTAAAATATTAATACATACAACTTTAATCCATATCAAAAATAAGTTAAATTGTCAATTACTGAGTGAAGGATTTAAATTTTTTTTCATATACGCCTCACAAGCCCGCAAGTGTTAATAAATGCTTCATACAATGAATACGTAAAATAGTAATATTTTAGACATAGTTTTCTAAGTCCATTTATCACTTATTCCGATGATCACAACAAAATTCATCTTAGTACTTGCAAACTTCTCTTCATGAATCGACGTAACAACAAAAATACTGGTATAATTTCTTAACAACATAAGCTCTGAGGAAATTGGAGCAAAAGTTGTATTTTTATCTCATTACGTAAAGAGCAATCACGATTTGCCCCGAAGGCTATTTTAAAAATTGGAAAAAACTGCCTACTTTCATGAACTAAATTACGGTACAAGTGCATTAAGTACACCTTTTAGGGTATAAAGAAACGACGCTATCTTATATTTTAATTAACTATCTGCAAATTAATTAGTTAAGTATAGCTATGTAATTACCATAAAACGGCGTTCAGTAACGTATCTCGAACCTTACCAATTATGAATACATCTTTTAAAGTATGTATTTACAGCCCATAATTTTTGTATAGCAGGAAAATTTTCGGAAATGATACTCTACCTCCTAGGAAAGGTCAGGTTTATGCGAAATTGTGTCAGAACCCGACAAAACGTCACGATAGGCGTCATCAGCGTTAAAAGAAATATGATCTCCGTTCAGAATAAAATAACAGCAAAAACTTTCTTTACAATAATTTCTTTATTAAACAATTACTTATCTAATGAAACATAAAGAAAAAGTTATGTTGCCTGGATAGCGTCACGGTCAAACGCTTTTCCTGTGACACGGACGTTCCCGGGGCCACATGAGTAATGGAGTTAGAACGGTAGCAGAGTTATTTCAAACCAGCCTGGCTACTATTGTTAATATCAATCTGCCACTGTAACAACATTGCTGTGTTCTTCTGGACTGAACATTCTGGACGAGCACGCTTCGCTATATACGGTCACGTTATCAATACAAATTATATGAAATGGATGTTAATTCTTTAAAAACCTTAGCTCATATACAAAACAAATTAACTTCATGAAAATAATAATATAATATCTAGTTAACCGTAAGTATAACGCTGCTATGCGTCAATATCAGTGATATGAATCGATAGTCTACTCGTAAGTACGACTGTGTACTAAATACCACAATACTAATCGACTGCGGTTCCCAAGCTGCAGTCAATTGGGCCTTTTTGTCGGAGTAATGATATTGTGACACTAACTGTGAGACCGGCAGGAAACACGAGCCGAGCCCACCATGTAGGAAGTCTCGCGTTTCACTCGCACCAACTAGTCCGGAACGCTATTGGGATTATTGATTTGTTACAATTTCACCTCATCAATCTTCGTTTCTTATATAATACTTGAAGCTATTTGCTTACCATTAGGATAAGGAACATATTTTCATGGTAAATTCAGGTTTTAATAAGTCCTAATATTTCCTTTATTTTTAAGTATAAAACAATGTTGAAATAAAACGTTAAAAAATAAAAACCTGAAATTAGGGTGCATGTAAATATACAGAACTTTTATCAAATGTTGTTTCGCGTATATGACGCGTCCTGTATACTAAGAATTAAAGCTCCATCCGAATTAACCTCATTTCGACTAGCAACAAAAGTCTTTTGTATTTCTCTTATAAAGAGCGGCATCGTACTCTATCCTATAGTCCTATTTAATAAAATCATACGTTCGTTCAAATATAAATGATTATGAACAGAGCAGGACCTAAAAAGACATTTCGTCACGTAGTTTATAACGATTTCGACTGCCTCCGTGGCGAAGTGGTTTACCGGCTTGCCTTGTAATGACGAAATCCCGAGTTCGATTCCAGGGCCACGGGAATGGTGGAGTCTGGATGGTGGAATGGTTTTTCGAACCCGCCTGGCTACCATCACCCTCAATGTCAATAAAGAGCTAAACAGAAGAAGGGCTGGACGAACACGCTTTACCATCTACCGCCTCATTGCCACGTATTAGATAATATCGAGGATAAGTGTTACCCACATCCTATAAAAAAATAAAATAAACATTGCTTGGGACTTTCTTTTAATAAAATTAAGTACATATATTTCGAAGTGTAACACTTCCCTAACTTTTTGAGTAATAAAGATGTTAGAACAAATAGCAAGAATAAATATATAGTAAATAAAAAAAAATGTTAATTTTTTAATACTTTCTAGCAAAATAAAATCAAGTATGATAAAAAAACTATAATAAAAACTGTATAGTTTAGGTTATCCGACAAATATTGACAATGTTTAAGCGATAAAATGTTTTTACACTTCAATTATGCTATAAATCATTAAAATATTTCAAAGCAGTATGCTATGAATATGAATACAAAAATTACATTAAGTACTTAACATATTTTTTTCAATATTTACCTATGTACGCTCATTGATAGATAAATGAAATCTAGGCAGTCTGCAGATTATCATTACGATCATGATTCATCGTATTAATTATGTATTCAAAATCGATTAATCGAAATGCCTCTAAGAAAGACAATTTCGCAGGTAAACCGTCAGTACACAATAAATGCGTTACCCTACTTGCAATTTTCAGAATTGTATGATTCATATGTATAGGAATGCCAATTGGAATAAATAAAAATTTGAATGATACTTTAAAGTGCGAACAGTACATCTTTAACATTTAACATGTTCAATAACGTAAAGGTATTTATAATGTTCATTATATGGAGTGTGAATGAAATAGATGCACATCCAAAAAATTTGGCATGGAGTGGCGGACCATTGCATTACGAGTGTGAACATGGAATTGCCGTTTGGACTGATTGTGGCAAATACATAAAAGATAATGTGATCGCAATTAAAGCAGTGTCTCTCAGCGATGATGTTTATGTTATTACTCCGAGGTAAGTAAAGAAAAGATAACTTTTCCACATTAAAAAAAAACTTTTTCTTGTTGTTGTATTTTCCATTATACATATATTTTAGTATTAACTTTATTAGTACCACAGTAAGTCAATGGTTTACCGTTTGCTTTGTAACACTGAGGTCCTGGACTTCATTCCGTGGCCACATAGCCAGTGGAGTCAAAATGGTGGTAGTTTTTAACGAACCCGCTTGGCTTGCTACCATTTCCGACGTTAACCAGCCGCCATAAAATATTGTAACAGAAAATTTTGTACGATCACACTTTGCTATCTGCGATCCATTTTTGAAAAAAAAAATTAAATCATGCCGACTATTAAATTAAAATCACTTTTTATCCGAATTATATCCTATTTTATTCATAAAATCAGTTAAAGAATGAATGTAAGAAATTTCACATAAATGCAATAAATTAATGGCTCATGTCTGACGGAATATTTATATTATTATAATCTATGCAATAAGAACATAAATAACTAGGATGGCACAACTTTTATATAATCTTTAAAATTGTTTACTTAAAACCAGTTCACGAATCCGTTAAAAAGTAATTTTAACGATTATAATCCTAACCACCTTCGTCAATCGTTGTCTTATCTTTCTAAATTATGCTAAGCATTACGTTAAGCTTCATCATATCTTATGCAATTTTTTATTTTATTATATAGATACACTGCCGGCCAAAAGTTTGAGACCACCTTGAAAAAATTACAATATTGAATAAAATTCCAAAAGCTAGTGCTCTACAAATTATTTATTTACCTTATTAAATAGGGAACTTGTTATGTAAAATAAAATAATTTAAAAACTTCAATAATTGCCATTATTATTAGTAAAAAAAAATATATTATTTAAACTAGCGTTTCGTCGAAAAATCTTCTCTTACTTTTTATAACTTTTTTGACCAATCTTGGTAACCGGGCTATTAGTTTATTGATAGTTTCTTGTGAAACGTTGT
>DWQX01007097.1:0-10515 GCA_018245475.1 Pharmacophagus antenor | reverse complement strand
TCGCGCTAAAATCTCCACGGCGATATTGTTATATAAGGAAATTTCTCGAAAGAATTTTTTTTTTGCACGCAAAAACCACTGGCTTCGGATCGCGGGTGAGAGATTTGTATTCAAGTCGCCGAACGGTTATTGAACAACTAACGCTCGCGAACCCCTAAGAAAAAGGTTTCGCGGGGAACCCCCGAGTGGGTATCGAGTTGCGCGCTACGTCTCAACGGCGCCCGCGTAAGATTTTTTTTTTTTTTTCATATTCGAAGCGATATTTTACGCGGACGATGTAGCCACGTACACAAGTTTGTTCACTCCTGAATTTATAGCTTTAGTTATCGATATTAAATTACAGTATTCCATCGATATAATACATAGTTAATTTTGATGTCATATATCGATGAAGTTTTTGTTTTGCGTTCATATTTTTTTTTTTCTAGTGCTACAAGTTTTCCTCCGATCCTGGTGAGGTAGGAAATGCCTATGGATTAAGTTTGTTTGATGGTATTCATCGGATGGAATTTCTTCGAAGACGCCATCCACCAACCATGATGTCAATCTGCCGCTATAGCAGGGTCGCTGTATTCCAGCAGTCATGCATTTGAGAGCTAGAGTCGAGCACGCTTCATTGTCTACGGCCTAATGGTCACTTAACATTATGTGAAATTACGTCAATTGGTATTCCATTGTATATTATATACACGTGTATAAATATATGAAATAAAACTAACATAGCATCAATATCGTAATGGTTATATGACGACCGACATAAGTCTAAGATTCGAATAATTATTAACTTTGGTTGTTATAATTAATTACTTGGTTAATGGAAATTAAGCATATACTCATACGATATATTAATACCCCCAAAATAATCCTCTACCACGTCGCTGCGTGTTCCAACTATTAATTTTTTTTATAGAATTACGGTAATAAAAAAAAACCGGTAACAGAAAAACTAACACTGTAACGCACGCAATGAAGCACGTTCGAATGGACAAACAGAAATAATAATAATAAAAAAAAAATCTCGTACTCACCGAGTGCGACAAACGCCGGATAAAAATTCCGGCCAGTTTGCCAGTCATACGTTAGTCATAAAACTAGCGAAAAAAAAAATTGCGGCAGCCTGACAACGGGCGCTTTAAAAAAAAAACCCGACCCGTGTTCACACTGGCGGTTCCGTATACCCGGACAACGCTTTGAACGTATTCGCGCGTGTGTACGCAGCCTTAAGTAGGCTTAGCGCCGAAATTTGTATTTTTCACTTTTTAACCGATAATAAAAATGAGCTTTTCAAATCAACGCGTCCACTTTTATTCCTCCTTTATATGATCACGAATAACTATTACTTAGTCCCATAACTTTTTTATAGGTGAAGTAGGTCAGTTGCTGCTAGGTTATTGAGATTTTACAAGAGTTTTGGTAGATTTTTTATGTATGAAATAGTATATACGTCAGCCTTTTAATTAAAGAAACATGCTTAGTTGTTAGAAATAGAAGAAGTGAATTGTAAAGATATATTCCGCTAAAGTTTTGTACATTTTCGACGATGAGATGATGGGAGAGAGTAAATCTCAAAGTTCAGTCCCTAAAAATTAGAATATAAAACATTAAAAATCTAGATCAAGGAAATGGATGGCGTGATATTAAACATAATTTTTCACTTGTTCATGATTGCTTTTAAAAAATTCTGTACTTTCCGGTTTATACCTCTGTTTTGCCTCTAATTTTAAGTAAAAATAAACAATAGTTTTCATACATTTAATAGAATATACAATTTAATTTTTCCCGAAACATTTGACAAAGTTACTACTTTTTTTTTATCTGTACATTCAAAACTCGAAAGTCTCGATTGATTCATCGACTATATATCACAGCATAACATGGAACGCCAGTTATAGAAACATGAATTTGTATACCCAGTATGTGTTTGTGATCTGTAGGTATCCATCAGGGTTTTTTTAATATTCTATCCTTAAGGAGTACAAGGGGGTTACTCGGAATTTCTAAGAAAATTTTTACCGGCTTAGACGGACCCGTTATTTAATAGATATACTGGAGGGAGATTAATCTTTCTTTTATCTTTATTTATTATAGAGGGTTATAAAGAGATTGACCTTAATATCAAATTTTGTCTGCCTCAATGGCGTAGTGGTTTATCCGCTTGCCGTTTTTCATAGGAAGAGTAGGCAAACGAGCGAGTGCTTCTCCCGATGGGAGCTGATTACCGTCGTCCATAGACAGCCGCAACACACGGGGAATCGCAACTGCGTTGCCTTGTGCGGTGGAGGTCGTGGGTTCGATTCCCGGGCCACAGGAGTAGTGAAGTCTGGATAATGGTAGCATTTTAGAAACCCTCCTGGCTAGCTATTATCCTTAATGATATTCTGCCGCCATAACAGCATTGCTGTGTTCCAGCAGTCATACATATGAGAGCCAGATGTATTCTGGGCGATCACGCTTTACCATCTACGGCTCCATTTGCCAATAACATCAGGTGAAATCGAGGCACAAATTGCTCTGCTTAAACACGCGGATGGGTGACGACTAGTGATTTTATATTAGACTAATTTTACTTTCATGTATAAAAATTAAGTGAGTCTTTTTCTTTCGTTATTTTTTTATAGGATGAGTAGACAAACGAGGCAGCGGTTCACCCGATGGAAATTGATCACCGTCGCCCGTAGACGGCCGCATAATGTGTACAAATAATAAAATAAGAGATAATTTCAAAGTCATTATTATTACTCTGTCTTGCACATGATGTCTGTAAATAAATAAATAAAAAATGCTATAAAGATTGTTTATGGTACAGATGGTGACTAATGTTGATATTTGGCTCATCAGTTTATAAATATTTACTTTTTACGTACACTATAATATGATGCCATCAAACATGAAGTCATTCTGGTTAGATACTTGACCTTCTTTGTTGCTGGTAGGTATGTCTAAAGTAACATTTTTTTCCTTCTTAATAATAATAAATAAAATTAAGATTGCCTCCGTTGTGTAGTGGTTTAACACTTGCCTAATAATAAGGAGTTCCTGGATTCGATTCCGGGGCGACGTGAGTAATAGTTTTAATGATTGTAGTGTTTTGTTGAACCTGTCTGTGTTCTTGCAGTCATACATGTGAGAATCGTAAGTATTTTTGGCGATTAAATATCACCATTTACGGTCTTGTCATTTAATATCATGTAAAATTGAGGTTAAGTGATCCTTAAACTTAACAAGATATGTAGAATAAAAATTACAAACTATACGATAGTAATACAATATATAACAACGTACACATATTTCTAATTACGTAATATACAAAAAAATTTAATTCGCACGTACAGCATAACACCGTCCATGTCAGTTTGAAATGAAAAAGCTTCGCTCTCTTCGCTGGAGGGTTTTTCATGTTTGCATACACTGCCCTCTTCGACTTCCTGATAGGATACGTCTCTTCAACCCACTTCTGCAACAAAAACATTTGAAAAGAAAAAAAACCTCTAATTATATATCAACCACCATAATTTTATCTTAATATCCAATTAAAATTATAAAAAATATATGTAGAAACAATTAAATAAAACTTTCTAGCTTGACCGATGATGCAGGCAAAAATAAAATTGGATTTGAAACTATAGCATAAATAATTATCCTAAATTAATAAAATTATTTTTAAATTATTTTAATTTTTTTTATTCCTGAAGTTACGGAAATTTATGAAAATTACTATATATTGTATTATATTAAAATTTCAAAACTTAATTATATTTTAAAATTTGATAAAAACGCATGTTTCTTTATACAAGTGTCAGTGAAGGCGAAAATTTCAAGGTTGCCAATGTACCACACATCTATACTCGCAATACAACGATAGAGAGGGCAATTCTTGATTTGCATTTAAATTTTGATTTCAATTAAATTTTCAATTTTCAATTAAATTTTGATTGAAAATTAATATTGCAGGGTGATTGGTGATCGATGCTGATGCCAAAAATGCAATTGTTTGTCTGTCGTGTCTTTATGTACATCCACGCATGAGTCAAAAACTACTAACGGGATTTTAACCAAACTTGGCACGATTGTAGTCCATACTGTTGGGCAGCTTATAGGCTATAGTAGCTATATTTAGCCAATTTTATTTTTAAATATTGGTATAAGCCAATGGAAAGCTTAAAGTGTGGGCACAGCTAGGAATTAATAATATGTAACAATAGAAATCATTACCCGGTTATAGACCCATCCTTGTTAATTCGTGTTAAGACCTAAGCTTAATCTAATAAGCGAGCATTCGCGATTAGCTTAGCCACATTCTAATTTGTATTAGAACATCCATGAATAATTTATCAATACAACTGATATTTGAACGTATTATATCATCACTTAACCGTTTGCGGACGCTTCGAAGTGGACCGTACCGTGGTCACGTCGCCGTTCGTCATTTATCATCACCATTGTCAGCCTGTGTCAGCCCACTGCTGGACATAGGCCTTC
This sequence comes from Pharmacophagus antenor, assembly GCA_018245475.1. Lineage (NCBI taxonomy): Eukaryota > Metazoa > Arthropoda > Insecta > Lepidoptera > Papilionidae > Pharmacophagus > Pharmacophagus antenor. The sequence continues at coordinate 6,036 of DWQX01007097.1, read as the reverse complement.
CCCAATGCCTTCCACTATATGTCTCCGTTCGCAGCACTCCAAGTCATATTCTAGACATGTTATATTATATTGCGTGAGACACGTGTACGCGTTTCTAGGATCTATCAGTTGTTTTAGCCAAACGCATATATCAATTATTTGGCATATTTGATGATTTACGTAGAACGCATATATGCGGCGGTAGTACGCAAAGGGTTAAAGATATCCGAAGGAGTTGGTATTAGGTAAGTAAATTGTAATTTTTTTTATCCTTTTAACAAAAAAAAAATAAAGTCGCTTTTGCTTCACGGACCAGTGAAAGGTTCCATAAATTAGGGGTAAAGTCTGTAAAAATGTCATCTCATAAAGGTTTTTCAACAATAGACTAATACTTAATCTCATTTTCACATAATGTTGAGTGAGTATAAAAATAGGCTTCCTCTAAGCTTCGCTTATTATCAAATGAAATCGTGGTTAAGTGCTACTATATATATTCAAATAAAAAACGCCAAGCGCGAGTCGGCCTCGTACCGCGAAAGTTTCTGTATCATAAACAACAGTAAATTAAGTTTCTTATAACTACTATCCAATTTTCATTATTTGTTGTAACGGCAATAGAAATACACAATGTGTGAAAATTTCAACATTCTATCTATTGCGGTCTATGAGATAGAGCCCGTTTACAAACGGACGGACAGAAGGTGAGAAGGTTTATATATAGGGTTCCGTTAAAACCCGAAAGAAGTAACAATGAGGACGTATAAGGTGAAACTTTCAAGACACTGGCACTAATGGGGGATCTATGGCGTAATATTTTAACGACTGTTAAGATAAACAGGTTCCAGATAGCGTTCAGATATAAAATGAAGTATAAAACCTCAACCTCATTATCGATGATGCGTTGAATTTATCACCGCTCGTAAAGATAGAAATTAACAAGTCACCGGCTGCAGAAGCGGTTTCCGGCTCATGAAAGCGAGAAATCTCTCCCAATTAGTGGGCTTCCTATCAAATTAATGGGGCCCATCAATGATACAATGCGTCGGCAATGTACCGCGCCGTGGAAATTTATAGTCGTAGCCAAGAAAACGTCTATGACACGTGAAAATATATTGCTTACCCGTTTAACCTTGAACAGAGGTCACCTATTGTGTACGCTTTACGATTCCCACTTCATATCGGTGTCCAGGTAATAGCTTCCGTGGACCACCCGCCGCGTTCACGTGTGATCGCATACTGTTGATTCGGATTTTTTTTTTTAATTTCTCATTTCCAATTTTACGACCAGAAGTATAATATGCATTCAATAAGCTTATATATTATAAGTGTAAAGTACCGTATTAGAGAAAATACGTAACTTAGGTTTGGCCTTCAGGTTTGGACGGCGGTAGAGTTTTACGAACCCGCCTGAACGGCCACCTCCCATTCATTGTGCTGCCATAACGATATGACTGTACCGACAGTAATACGTGTAAGAGCTAGAAATATTCTGAGCGAACAATATTCACCATCTATTGCCCCATTGTCACTTATCATCAGGTGATATCGAATTCAAGTGTTAGCATATAACCGGTAAAATTTAAAAAAGTACATTACTCTTAAATTGTATAACACGGGTACGACGTAAAAACAAAAATAATCAGATATAAATGATTTATATCAGATGATTTTTAATTAAGTTTTCAAATGCCATCAACGGGACTAGTTTTGAGTGCAGTCGGCGAAGCTAGATTCGTATGGAACCTACGAATCTAGCATTCTTTTATTGTTGAGACAAACTAAAAGCTTAAATTAACCATTTGCGTACGAAGAATTTTGTGTTGAATAATGTATACGAAACAATAAAATGATATAACAAATGATCCTATAAAAAACATTATACTTATATTTCAGTAGTTTATCTATCTATGAGCCTTTAACCCTTTACACACCGAGTGTTTTTTTTTCACCCGGGAGTTCTGCGGCTTTTTGACATTTTTGCGTTAGAGCACCTGAATAATTAAACTTTAGTTTTACTAAAAGTAACCACTAATGGGTTTTTAACTAAATTAATTGAATGCGAACTGTTTCAATTTTTATGACAGCAATGAAAGCATATGGCCCAATAGCGAAGCCTACGGAGTGCAAAGGGTTGAAACTTGGATGTATATGATATAATAACTAAGTTCTTACAAAATTTACGCTTCTCACTCGCCCATTCGTACTGCCGCGCATAACCCCGTGGCGACCGAGAGCGACCTGTCGTCCGCAAAGGGTTTAAACTTTTTGTTTAAATTTTCAAGGTTTTTTTTTAATAAAAACCTTAGTGCGATGCCGTTTATTTTTACAAACGGACATTATTATCAAATGTAATGTACTTAAACATATAAAAAAAATGTGCTTGCGATTTTATTTCGTCACAAAACTGAATGCGAGCTCCGCCGGCGTATCCAGGACCCGAGACACGTCGGCGACTGCCGTGTGTGAGTCATTTGGGTGTTTATGACCTCAAATGACCGCCGACGCAGGCCAGGCGCCTACCTTACCTAACCTGAGAGTTTGTTATATGAAAAAGTACTATATAAAATACGGAAAAATAATTAAAAAAAAATATGTTTTTTCATTATATAATTTTTTTAACATGATTTATATTTTATAATAATAATAATAATAAATCACACAACACAATAATCAGTAAAGTTTTAGGAGATACAATATTCACCAATAGTAATGGAACAGATACCTAGTTATTTTAATAAATAAACAAAAAATAACACATGCTCTCAAGGGGACAGTGGCAGCTTTTTTCTTGAGGTTTCAAGACGGGGCGCCACTAATACCGACTACATAAGTCGTGCATAACAACAAAAATTTAAAAATAATATAATAAATAAAACTGCCTAACACGACGCAAGTCCCGTTCTCCATTCCCGGGCCACGTGGGTAGCAAAGCTTGGATTATGGTAGGCTCTTTATGAACTTGCCTGGATAGTTAGTAGACTAGCTACCACCCACAAGGCCAATGTGCCACCATAACAGCATTGCTGTGTTCCAGCAGTCATACAAGTGGGTGTCGGAAGTATTGTCGGCGAGCACTTCACCATCTGCGGCCTAATTATCGCTTAACATTAGGAAATCGAGGACAACCGTTAGCCTATGAACGATATAGAAATAAAGAGTCACGACTTCATAAAGTGCCAATTGTTAGCTCAATTCAAATAAAATAACGTTCATCTTTAATAACAGAAGATAACATCTTAGTTGACGTCATTTGTTATCAAGCATTTTATATTTATTATTATTATGATTACACAACTTTTAATCAAGTCGCCATTATATTTTTTAATTCAGTTTACAGTGAAAGGCATTTCTGTCTTAATGATTGGTGTAGATTTTCCACTACAAAGAAATAAAAAAAAAAGTCCAAAGTGCCGTCTCGGTATTTCAAAGCGCGTAAATGTCAGCGAAATGCCTAACTCCGTGTCCCGCTAGCCTTTCATTTAGATTGATAATGTTAGCGTAAAGGAAATTCATCACGGGAGCAATATTAAAAGGGGCACTTAGAGCTCAATTTCGACCGGTGAATGTTGAAATTGTGCCCGGAGAAACATTTTACGTAATAGTTTTACTTACTTCGGATCATTTTTTTATACCTCGTGAGACATTTCCTCGTTTCTATATATAATTTAAGTATTAACACAGGCGTCCGGCAACACGGCAGCGGTGTCGTTTCGTCACGAGTGAAAAGTAACATATGGACAAATTCCTCTGCTGCCTTTAAAGCTAAAAACCGATAAAAACAACTTCATTTGTACAATTCGTTTTACTTATAATATAAAACTTAAACGTTTAAATGTTTTTTTTTCATACTTAGAATCTATATTTTATTTGATTTCTAAAAATCCATAGCACCTTTGCTGAAATACGTGGTCTTCGAAGTGGTAATAACACTTGATATTAAGTAGGGTTAATTAAAACCAAAACAATTGTTATTATACAACTAGCGGTCACGCGCCTTATTCTCTAGTAGAGGTAATTTTTTTTTAATTTAATATTACGAAATTTTTAGTCTGTTCTGTTCAATAGTAGAATAAAAACTTCTGGAATTTGAATCCTTTCACCCCTTCGGGTACAATTAAAAAAAAGTACCCTTTATCACTGGTTAATAAATAAATCACAAAGAACTTCTCTCCTTATTTAATATTTTTAAGACCAGCGGTCTAGGCTGTTTTGATTAGGTCAGTCAGACTTTTAATGACTGACTTTGAAATTTATATGTATTTATGCCTCATAGGTAATTGATTTTGCTCATATACTAGCGACTAATAAATATTCGACTGGCCCGTTGGTGTGATGGTAGTAACTTTTGTCTCTTACATCCGTGGTCGCGGGTTCAATTCCCGCACAGGACAAACATTCATGTGATAAACATTTGATTTTTTTCTGTGTCTGGTTGTTTATTTATATAAGATTACTTTTTTATAAATATCTATATACATATATACACCGGTCTCTGATAACCAATACTACAGATGCTGCTTAGCTACCCATCTTGGGATCTAGGCATCTAGGCTATCCAGACAAAAGGCTTTATTACAATCAAGGGGCTCTAATTAAAATGTAATGTAATGCAATAATAAATTCTAATCTATTATGTAATATATTAAGATATAAGATTTTATTTTTACTTGTAAATGGAACAGAAGTTTTATTGTAGGGAGCCTTTAAGGTAGACGGTCAATATATTTCAAAACATAACACTCAATTCACAGTACCATAAACGTTTATCAAACGACGTTACTTGAAATTTTTTTTTGTAATTATCTTTTTCTCTAACTGAATTAGTGATCTTTGAAATTTTCAATTTTCTATCTATCATGTTTCATGAGATAGAGCTTGTTGACATACGTACAGACAGACATACGGACGGCGGGGTCTCAGTAATATGGTTCCGATAGTCAACCTTTGAGCGGGGAACCCTAAAAAGCGCGCGAGACGCCTATTCTGAAACCGAGCGATGACTAATGTCGCACGGTGTACCATGCTAAAAGGGAAAGTCGTATGCGACACGCATTTTATGAACCGCGCTCGGTTATTGATGGCGAGCTCGTGTCGTAAATTTATCGCTCTTAGATTCTTATCCGTTGTGCAGGTGCGTTTAAAATTACATCGATTTATTCAAATCGCCGGTCACCAGTGGGAAAGAATTATATACAGTTGTAACTTTTGTAAAAGTGAAACATTATGCGGGAATGTCTTATCGCTTTGAGTTAATACGATAGTTATTGATAGTGTTCGAGTCATTATTTATACTTATAAAATTAGTAGTCCTGATTGACTGACTATATGACATATCAACGCACAGTTCAAACCTCTGGTCATAGAGACAGGAAACTTGGAGAGTTTTCTTTGTGTTATGTGGGAGGAGTAAGGCATAGGAGGAAGCTTTAAATTACAATGAAAGTTTTCAATCTCCTGCTTCGATTTTGTTAAAGTTGCGATTTAAATGTAATTAGAAAAAACGTCCATTGAGTTAAATGTACGTTTTTTTGTTTAAATAGCATAAAATTACATTAACCATTCTCAGTTAACTATTTAATTTCTTTTGAATTATTTGATTTCTTATAAAATATAATGTGTCATTATTTTGTTATTATATTTTAATAACAATGTTTAAAATTATACATTATTGCTATTGTATTTACATAAGTAAAAAAAATGTTTTTGAATATTATTACTTAAATTACTTAATAGACCCCGTAAATTGTGTACGAATTCTGCGTTAGATAAAAAGTTTATCCCTTCGTTCATTCGTTCGTTCAATCGTACATTCGTTAGTTCGTACATTCAGTTATGAATACTCCCCGCGCTTCAACGGTAGAGTGATATAAATGTTAGTTTCAATCATTCCGCTTTCCTAAATGACTTTCCCGATAGTTGTCGAGTTTCTGACGTCATATCATACAACTTCCGGTCGAGGGAAATTATGTAGCGAACGTCTCTCATTTCTCCGACAAATAAAAAATGTATGTACATTATTATGTTAAAAAGAAACTATTCATGTATATATATTTTCAT
>DWQX01007096.1:0-10516 GCA_018245475.1 Pharmacophagus antenor | reverse complement strand
CTGACCTAGGCTTATATCAAGGTGCAGCCATAACCATTGTTTTTATTGATATGAAATTTGGAAAGTGTGTTTTTTGTTAAGTATAAGTATCGACTAAGTAAGTTCTTCTAAATTCCACTTCGTAGGGGGAATAAAATTATAAAGGCAGTTTTAATTCTCTGAATAGTTAGACTCGAAATATGGTAACGTACTGAATGGGGAAGTCTTAACATGTTCCGTGTCAGAGCGTTTTTAGATTGTTCCCTTGCGTACTTGTGAGGATTATATATGAAGACAATTATTCAATCATTTATTAACAAGTTATAAACTATTTGACTTATTCTTGATTAAAGTTGTATGTAATTGTTTTGGAATTGCAGTAATAATTTATGAAAACATCCGGTCAAAACTTTTTCAAGCGACACGGGTCGTATACGGCCCACGTGGCACGAAATGTGTTCATATTAAATGATAAATACGCCACACCTAATTAAGGCGCTTCGTGGTTAATTATTTTATAAGTGAGTTGCTTTAAAGTATTCTAACAAAGCCGTGTTCAGATAGTCATACATGTGAGAACCGGAGCAACTGTAGCCACATCTTCACTTAACCGGCATTTGAAAACGAGTTCGTTATAGTTCATTATTTGAATTAGACATAGTAGAAATATTACATTCTATTAGTACGCAATCAGTAAAATAATAATGGGGTTACTGAGTAATATGGCTGTTTCGAATACATTATGGAAAACTTTATCTTGGCAAAGCGTAAACTCACACAGCGCCGCATTGTTTGCAACAATTTGAATGTATCAGCGGAAACGATGCGAGCCCGATGATAGGTCCGGCCGAGCCGTAGTAAGTACCTACGTTCGAATGCTTTTATTCGCTGTTAGGTCTTATATGTGATTGCCTTTGCGACGCTGTTGTGTGGCGTGCGTGGGTTCGGATGGTTGTACGGTTTTTTCAACCCGCTTACGTAACTACCACTCTCAATTTCAATTCGCCACCATAACGGCATTACTGTGTTCCAACAGTCGTACACGTGAGAGCAATGTTTCTACGCACATCCGCTCCAACGTCTGCGGTCTCGTTGTCAATTAACATCAAGTGAAATAGAGCCAAAGTTTTAGGCCATTGCGGACGAGATAAAAAAAAAAACTGTTGCTACAGCTTCAGCGAAATCATAATTCATGATCTCTCAGAAATTATTAAAGACCGATTGTCTTTATAATACAGTATCTGAGAATGAAAGTAACGTATTAAAGAATTGTGAATTTAATGAGAACGGCGAAGAAAGTCTTCAAAGTATAGAATTAAGTAAATTCTAATGAGAGACTTCAGATATCATGTTGATAATGTAAACAGATAAGCTTTTAGGATAGGAATGCCTTTAAGGTAATATTTAAAATAATTTTTAATACTATTTTTAAAGTAATATTTAAAAATGATAGAAATTTTTATACATTTATTTTAAGAGATTGTTCACATAAAATATAATTTAGTACACCTCGGCAGCTTATTGTAAATTTTAAGTCAACAATGAAATAAATAATCGAATAGATTTATACTTTAACAATTTTAATGACTACTGATTCATCACACAATAGTAGATTGAGCGGTTATTAAGGTCTGCTACAGCTAATCCGTCATACCCTACTCTAATTATACATTATACCTTAGAGGTAAGTCAATATATAATGATATATAATGGAAATCGTGACGAAGATAAATGCAGGCGTGTAGTGACACTGAACAGTGCTTGATAGACGTTATAAAATTTAAAAAAAAATGCCAATGGGATGGTAGCTTGTGACGTAGAAGTGACTACTGATGGAGTAGACGTGTCTCGGAACGGAGGCTGCGTTTAGTCAAACGCAGCACGGGACGCCCCCTGAGTAGAAGGTGAGACCATCTGCGCGAGACGGCTGACAGCAAATGGACGAGAATAGCCGAAGATCAGGCTGAGTGGCGTACCATGGGAGAGGCCTACTGCCGCAGGCGGTGATGACAAAAAAAACTACAATATTGTCGTATATAATACCTAGTCTACTATAATATATGCTCAAAATACAACAAGAAATTTGAGAATTTCGATACAGCAATTCGATGTGTCATTACTACCATCCAAGCCAATTTTTCAATAAATAAATAATAACATCAATAAATATCCGGAACATATTTCAAACAGTGCTTTGTTCTCGAGACAGGTAGCCAAGCTCCTGTAGTATAGGTTAATAGAGACCTATACACATACATAGATTTTTTTTAAATAAGTACTTATTATAATATAGATAAACAACTAGACAGATAACAAACACAAATGTTCATCAAATAAATGTTTGTCCTGAGCGAGGATCGAGCCTGGTACCCTTGGTGTGAGAGGCAGAGAATACTACCATTACACCAACGAGTCAATATACTCTATCCCCAACAAAAGAACGATGAAAACTCCAGGAACATAAAAATGTTTGGTGATCGTACATGTTCACGCCGAATCGATGACCCCCTTCTTGACATCGGTTAAAAAACAATGAAAAGCACTGAACTAAAGTGAAACGCGACCCGACGTAAATTGCACATAAGACAATAATAATTACAGTTCTGTGAGATCCTTTTAAATGTCCTGATTACGTTCCTTATTCGCGCTCACGGGGCGTGACGCTTTTATTGCAAGCCACAAAATCACGCTAATAATCACAATAATTTTATGCATAAACTCAAATCTTAATGCAGTCAACGCAATCCTTATTACAACCGCCGCAGAGTTTGTTTTGCTTTAACACAGCTACTTTTGTAAGCGTATTGCGTTTGACACGTTATGTGTGCCAAGGGAACACAATCTTTGCCATGTTAATCGTATATCGCAAATGATGATCACTTCGCGGAAATCATGTTTTCACTCTTTAGGTTTAGTTTTTTTTTTGTTTTTGAACGTTTGTAATTATAATAATGAGACTGGATTAAATGCCCTCCATTGGGAGAGGCCCATGTCTAATATTGGACTGTTGCATGCTGTTTATCATCATCATCATTAGCCTGTGTCAGTTCACTGCTGGACATAGGCCTTTCCCAATTCCTTCCACCATATGCGGTCCTCTGCTTCCCTCGTCCAGTCACTTCCCGCCGTCCTGACTAAATCGTCAGTCCATCTGGTGGGAGGGCGCCGTACACTCCTTCGCCCTGTACGCGGCCTCTACTCCGAGACTTTCCTCCCCCATCTGCCATCGGTGACTCGACAGATGTGGCCGGCCCACTGCCACCTCAACTTGCTGACTTTAAGAGCTACATCGGCCGCAATTGTTCTCCGTCGAATTTCTTCGTTTCGGATCTTATCCCTTAGAGAAATGCCGAAGATAGTTCTTTCCATCGCACGCTGAGTGACCTTAAGTTGATGGACTGGCCCATGCTGATTATTATGCTATTGAAATTATATCTTTGTTCGTTATGCTCAGTTATATATTTTAGTTTCATTCACTTATGATACGTTTACAATAACAGCACAGCCGTAAAAGTTTTAAATGAATAAGTCGAGCATAAACTTCGTGTAGTCATTTTGATGAATTCTTTTAAATAATGTCAAGTGATAACTACTATTGATTCAGACAAATTTATTACTGTCACATAAGGAGTTTAAAGAAAACCAAAAGTACGTTATTTGAAAAAAATTAATTATTTATTTATAGCAAAACTAATTTTAAAAGTATAATCACCTGAGTAAAATTTATAAACAGTATATGATTCAGTAAAAATCTTTAACACACGGCTTCTGGCAAGGTTTATAACTGCCTTGGGAACAAAGGTAAGACCTAACTTTCTTCGCCAGTGGACAGTCAAGCCTACCGCATGGCCCATGAACATCTCTTTTATTTACAAATTGCCCATGCTGATATTTACCTTTGACAGTTTCACCGTAAATAAACTGATGTTGACTACTCCGGAAGTCCATGCGTTTCGGACAGTTCGTGCCACCGCAGGGTCCTTTAGGGAAACCCATCGATAGGATTACCAGCTCGCTAGCCGTATAGGGTGCGACGAACTCCTCAAAGACCTTCTCCTCTTCGACCGGTTTTATCGGCTCTTTAGTTATATCCGGAGCTCCGAAGAAGTATGCGATGGGCGGTACAGCTTCTATCGTGGTCCCCTCCCAGTGGCGCACCACCTCAACGTCTTTGAGCTTGATGTCGTCGGTGAGGTACTTCCGCCCGGGCAGCCGTTCCATTTCGGGCAAAGCAACGAAATAACTGACGACATTATTACCTAAGCATGTTAAACGGATAAAAAAGTCTATCTCGCCGGATGGCTTCAAATCTTCCTCGCATTGCAAGTACCTAGTAAGTTCTATAGTATTGGTTATCATTTCAGATTTCGTGGAGTCACGGTATTCGCCTTTTGTCATATTAACGGGATTCAGTTCGGCAGACCTTCTGAGGCATTGAAAGAAAGATTCGTGCCATTGAACGACGCAGAAGCCGACGCAGTTAAATTCCTGGTTCCTGTTCCAAACTGTTATGTAAATTGGAGTTTTACTCAATACTTCTTCCAGTTTTGATGGACGGGAGAGGAACATAACTGAATTACCAACTCCAAAATATGGTGGCTGTGGTAAAGGCTCTGAAGGTAATACAATTTTTAATGGAACAGCTTTCCCTTTCTTACCTTTCGGCTTAGGAGGCTTTTTGGGTCTCCCTTTTTTATCGAGAGGCGGAGGAGGTGGAGGTGCAACGAAATTGTCATGGGCTACATAAAAGTCAAAAAGGGGTAAACAGTTCATTTGCAATGTACACGTTTGCATATATTTCATCTCTTCTTCTGATGGCTTAGGCGGCTCCTTACCTTTTTTTCCTTTTCCCTTTGGTTTCGGTTTCGCTTTGCCCTTACCTTTTTTAGCTGCTTCTGCTGCTGCTAATGCTTCTGCTTCCCTTTTACGTTCTTCTTCTTCAAGCTTTAACTCATATTCGTCTTTCTCCGGTGGCTCCACTTTGAGTATAATTTTTTTAACGAAAACTTCTATCATAAAAATTTGCTCCATTGTTTTATCTGTAACAATGGATGTTAAAAATAGTAACGTTTAAGTTATAAAAATAGTATTTTAAATTCAGACTACACGTAAGTGATACACTAGGCGTTGCTAGCATCTCTCCGGTGATCACTCAACACCAGGTGGGCCACATGCCTCCTGCCACCTTCGTACTATAAAAAAATAACAAAACATAAATTTTCTATATAATACTTACGAGGCCTTCCTTTTTCCTTTTGTTGTTATTCGCAATTAGTGATATTTATTTGCTTTTAGGTAATGTAGAAGTACCATATTTCATATGTCACGTATACATATATATATTGTTATAGTTATTTCCTTTTTTTTAAATTATATTTTATAATTTAACTATGGCATTTTTGCGATTTGAACTTTTTCAATCTAAAAGATGTCACTGGAATGACATTTTAAACGTCTATTTACATATTTTTAATTGTCGACTGAAAGAGATTGTACAGTATGTCCCATTAAAAATTAATGTATCTTTTTGAATTTCATATAATTTATTGATACAGGAGTTACTCTTCGAAAAAAGATGACTCAATGACAAAAAAAAATAATTAGCGCTTATTTTAATGCAATATTTAATCAATTTAGAGAAGCGCTGAATTTAAAATTTACTGCAAACATGTTTACAGACTAGAATTTTTAGAAAAAATATACAGGTACAGCTAATGAAATATTGATTTTTAATTTTATAAATACTCTGTGGCGTTTTCAAATTAATTGTCATTTAGGTTTTTTAACATCAGTACATGATTACGGAATTTTAATAGATAATATATTCTTCTTATCTGTTATGGGGTAACAGTTGACATCGACTTTACCTAATGTTAAGTGACAATGAGGTCGTAGATGATGAAGCGTGTTTATCCAGAGCACTTCTGGCTCTCTCATGTATGACTGCTGGAACACAGCAATGCTGTTATAGCGGCAGATTGACATTGAGGCTGGTAGTTACCTAAGCGAGTACAGGAAACCCTACCACCAACCAGACTTCACTACATATGTGGCCCGAGAATCGAACGCGAGACTTCAGCGTTACAAGGCAAGCGGGTTAACCACTGCACCACGGGGGCACAGTTGAATAACCTCCGATAAAGTAATTTCGACACGACCGACGAAGACCGACGCATATTTACGTACACATCAGCGGTGCACACATAAAAAATTATCTCCAGAAACGTCTGTTTAGTGAATAAATTTAATATTAACAAGAAAAAATCGTTAATTACTAAAATATCTCGTCCGAACAGTGACAAATTGCTGAAGTATCTCGCCAACGCACGCGTCAAAATATCAACAGAATCGACGTAGAAATGTTATTAGAGAATAAAGAAATATATATCATCCGTGGCGTAGTAGACGAATTCAAACGGCCTGGTCACGTTTACGCGTGTAGGGAAGCGGGGAGGACGCGCGGTGGGAGGGCCAGTACGCGCAGAGGGAGGAGGGGAGAGCGCGCGGGGAGGAGGGGTGGACAGGAATCAGACAGGCGCCTGCGCACAAGTTTATACGTCATGATCTAAATAATAAGTAGACGGCTCTGTCACTCTTCACTAGATGGTGCGCAGTGTTGTTAAATTTAATCGTAAACGAATAATTAAAATTAAAAATTACCATTACTCTGTTTTTCTTATTTGTCAGTTTTGTTGTTTCTTAAGAAAAATAAAAATATTAAGGAACTGTGGAAGTACAGAATTACTTGTGATAAAGAATCATTACATTATCTTTATTGTATCTATAACATTGCGCACGAACAATATTGCTCACAGCCCACGGCCCTAGGCACAGCTTTTTTCGACAATGAGCTCACACTTGACTTAGATTTCACCTGATGTTAAGTGCCAATGAGGCTATAGATGGTGAAGCATACGCCTAGAATACTCCTGGCATCACATGCACGACTGTCAGAACACACCAAATCTGTTATTTGGTTTTATCCCTGAGACTGACCAGAATAACACAATCATAGTACAATATTATGTCTTACAATAGTAATTTTTGATAGCGGTTGTTAGGTGTAATAATAATAAATATCTAGAACATTTTTCACGTATAAGTACTGTGACAGTACTCTGACACCTGGGTTAGCGAATTTCAATTCCCGCTCAGGAGAAACAATCTTGTGATGAACTTTCGTGTTTGTACCGAATCTGGTTGTTAATGTATATCGGGCGGGAACTGTCCTTTGCGGTAGCGATTGCCACAGCTTTGGGGGACAAACGCAGGTGAGTGGCCCCGGTCTCTCTGGTCAGAAGGTGACAGCCGACCGGAATCGAAAGAGGGGTGGACCCCCTCGGAGACGAGGAGGTCCGGGCGGTGGGAAGAGACACCCCGCACAGTGCGCCCTTAGTTCCGAACTATTACCGGGACCCTGCCCGTCGTAAAAGGCGACTAAAAGGGGCTTCAGGATCGCGGCTATTGACGGTGGAGACCTTAATAGCTAACGAAGCAAGCTGCAAAGGGACGCAGACAAGAAGAGATCTCGTGAATGCCGTAGATCAGCGAAGATCTGGAAGGGATAGAGTGACCCTCCCTGGGATGTCTTTAAATTTAATGGTGACATTGGAGATACAGGGGGCCTTTAAAATGCACTAGAGGCGACCACCGAAGGGGTATTAGTGGGTGAAAATCCAACATAACCCTGTCTTCCCTCCACAAGATACCTAGCATCTTTTGAAGATTCCCCCCCCCCCTGATACCAAAAAAAAGAAAAGACGGTTCATAATTATTAACATGTTTACTCATATACTACCTTTGTGAACGTATATCTACACTCGGCCACTAATGCTCTCTTTATACTGTCGATTTCATATTCTCTCACCAACTATATACCAGACAATCATAAATTAATTTCACTGTTTTCATTTACGCATACACTTTCACTTAACGAACTTAAATATCTAATTAACCTATTCGGGCACCAACACTAGTCCTCTTGTTAATCGGATATGACCACTTTAAAATTGAATACGTCCGTAAAGGGTTAAGATATATACTTGCAACTGAAAGGTATAATTTCGACTAAATTTTCTATCACTGTTTCAAATTTAACTATATATTGGTGTGTTCACTAATGTATGTTGGACAGTGACATATTGCAACTACAGGCAAAATGTATCATTAATTTTACTTATTTCATTATTTTTTTCTCTTTTTTATTTCAGTCACTAAGTGCCTATAAGCTAAACCTTGCAATGTTGTGGACGGTTAAGCCTTAGGCTGACACTTGTGGTTTTACCTCTTAAAAGGTGGGCCTGAACACAATGTGACGTTCAATGTACTTTGATGTTATTAAATAAATAAATTATTATTATTATTATTTATTTGTAACAAATGTCAGGCAGTAATAAATTCAATAAAGCAAAATCTCTGACATATGATTAAAAAAGGTTCACAAAGCTATTTCTTCGCGTACAATATATAGATAATTTTATACTGTAAAAAGAAGAGACGATGAAGGCCTTCGCCCGATGTTAAGTGATACTGCTTACAACACTGACTTAGTCTCTTAAGAAAAGAAGTTAATTGTAATTTTTGAAAGCCTCTGTAGCTAACTACGGCACCATTCAAACCTAAATAGGCGCTGCTATTATATCATAAGTCTGCTCAACAGGAATTTACGAATTAGCTCGAAATCTTAAAACAGTTGAATGTATATATATATTTCAATTCCGTCAACCATTTATATAGATATAGCTTGTAAAACTAAACACACTTCTCTTTCTTTAATGGGATTACAAATATTTATAACGTATTGTATCTTTTGTTATTGATATTTATTAATCTTACTGTCCCTTCAAGACCTATAAAACCATCGTACGTAACTAAAAACAATTGGATGAAATTGTCCTCGACGAATACCGTATATTAACGGTAATATGCGCAGGAGTACATGCTCTGTCTCGCTCCCACGATATTTAAATTTAGAATTGCGTTTGTACGTTACACGTTTTGCGGCGTAGTACTGCGCTCGAGGCGCGATGTTTTGAATTATTCAAACACTAGATTTAGTTTCATCGAGATTTTGTCTTATAGTGTAACGAATTAAGTTACACTATTTTTCACGTTAAAAGTTAGTGATTTTATATCCATTTATTATTTTATTGGAACAGAAGTATGACGTGGAGTATGTAGGCTTAAATCATTTTAGCATTATTTAATGTTTTATTTTAATTAACTTTGTAATATGTTATACATGTTACAGTTGTTTAGTTTTGTAATAATTTAAGAAACATTATGTGGTGTTATGAGGATTTCGATTTTATTGTGACATTCATGACGTATACTTAAATAAAAAAAAATTAAATGTATTACAGCTAACATTACTAATAGCGCAGCTAAATAGGAACGTAAAATTTAGTAAGTAACTTTCAAAGTATAGCTGTAAAAGAAAACGACCAAATAGTATACAAACGTTTCGTTATCGATATAGAAATCAAAGTGGGTGTCTAATAAAAAAAAAAAGGCAACTATAAAATTTTCCGTTTCGCCCGAGGATCGATGGCGATGTTGCCGGAGGGGAGAAGCGGGGAAGCAGGGCGAGGGGGGAGCGGCCGCAGAACCGGTAGCGGGCGCATCGTGCAGCTGCGCCTGCGCACATAAGGCGGCGAGCACACTGCGCCCATTTTGAATATATTATCAAACACTAGAATTACGGACATTTTTTATAGATCACTTTTGCGAATTTTTGGTCACTTTCTTCATTATTGTAATATTATATTTACTTTCACGCAAGAAGTGAGCAAGCATGTCACTGTACAGAACTTTTTATCCAGGATTGTTCCGTCAATCGTCACAAATCCATGGTTAAATGTTCCATGACATTATCTACGAAGTGAAATCGATCATACCTCAAAAGGGAATTTATAAGCCTACACATACGGCTATGTTCCATTATATATAAATATATGATAAGCTCTTTGAGAGTTCATAATGCAAATATTTTATATTCGTTCTTTCCTCGCATAAGTTAATTTTAATATATTCCTTTGAGAAACAAAGACGCTTTAAATTTATATGAGTGTAGGAGTATTCTTCGCGAGCACACTTCAGCCACATTATTGTCATTTATGATGATTCGTAATTAAGCTCAAGTGTTAATTCCTGATTGATAGCAAAAGTTAAGCTTGAAATCAACTGTTTATGTAGTTTGGTAGCACCATTAGATACTGCGATAGTTTTGATCAACACCAGTATCTATTGCTTTAAATATACGCTTGATGATATATCCATAACTTTGTTATTTCACGCTGATTCACAGCAGTAATTTAATCCTAACTAAAATGACTCATTTATTACACGAAGTAGTTTTTCAAGTGAAAGCAACATGTCATAGTAATTCGAGAAATATCACGCAACCGTTTGCACGTATAATGTTTGTGTGACAAAACATTTGTTGTGCTTTAATTTTTTGAATTAATAAGATGTTTCCATATAACATAATGCTCATTCTTAAGATGATAGTTAAATTTTTTTTTATATTATTTAATTA
>DWQX01007095.1:0-10516 GCA_018245475.1 Pharmacophagus antenor | reverse complement strand
TCTTCTTCACTTACAACAAGTACCTGAAAACATCGTCCCTGTATTTACGAGTAATTATTTCTCAGAAATTTCTCCTGACTATTTTCGATGGAAAGCTCAATATGACAATAATTTTTGAAACATTGCGTCTGTCCGTATGCCGCCAAAACACACAAATGTCATTCTGGACAGTTCCTTCTGGAACTTGGTAAAAAATAGTGAGCCACCCCGGTTACATTAAAAATGCTCTTTACAGCGGAAAAATCTTCAATTAATTAGGGCATCAGATTATATCTTTTGTTCTTATAAACTTTATGATAGTATTACGGTGTCTTTTATATTATTTACGCAACATTATACGTTGAATAATATCGTTAATGGTCTTTTGAATTGAACCGCTCAACTCCGAGCTGCGAGTGTTCTGCCGCACGTGCGGTCCCGCTGCGTGCGGCAGGCCTCTCCAGGACGGTGAGGCGTTCGCCACGCACGCGACCCCGGCGGCACCGCCGCGGCCACGGCAGCCCGCCAAGCTATAATGAACACTGAAGCGAGGCAGTGGCCAGCCGGCGGCAGCGGTTTCGGGTCGTACCTTCACCGGATCGGGAGGGAGGAAAGTCCGGCGGGCCTCGACTGTGGCGCCGCGGAGGAAACGGCACAGCACACCCTCGAGGTGTGCGTGTCGTGGGCCGAGCGGCGCCGCGGCCTGGTCGGAGCGATCGAACCGGACCAGTCGCTGCCCGCCGTGGTGAATGCCATGGTGGGGAGCGAGGAGGCGTGAATGGCGGTCGCCTCCTTCTGTGAGGACGTAATTTCCCAGAAGGAGGAGGCGGAGCACGCGCGGGACGTGGATCCTCTCGCGCCGCTTCTCTGCCGAAAGAGAGGCAAGAGAAGCCGGGTGGTCGACCACCCCCCTCCTCGCAGGTAATAAGCAACGAGCGGCAGACGCGGGAGCGCCCTCGCCCGCATTGCACACTCATCACCCAGCCGACTGAGGATCACCGAGCACTCACGGTCTTCCTCGAGCCCCCTCTTCGTTAGGGAGGGGCCTGAACGGCCAGCAGCTTTGGCGGGCAGACGCCGGTGGGGAACTGGAAGGTCGGACTTGCTGATTCCCAGTTCCTCGCCACCAAAGGCGATGCGGGAGTGCCGCTGGGTTGTTTAGTGTGTATACCGGGCAACCGGGAGTCCCACATGCCCCTCCCGTCCCCCGGCGGGAGGGGATGCGTAATGCATTTTTCCCAGCGATAACAAAAAAAAAGCAGAGGCAGCGGGAGCTCTTTGACCTTCAGCGAACGGCGTCCAGCGCGGAAATCGTTCGAAATTAATGGAGACAATACAATAATTAGCATATTCAAATTCGAACGCCGACTCGGGCGTGTGTCGTCGAATACATAAATTGTTTTTTTTTTATAATTACAATTTTAAAGAATTGATTTTGTCCGTATGTTAATTGCGGGCCACGGGTTGCGGCCCGGCTTACGTGACGTGACGTTTTATTAATTAAGTGGCCCCGGTGAACTCAGGAATCAACAACAGTTTCCCGTGCCCGTGTCCATGCGTACCGCCAGCGGCACCGGCCGCAACGGCGCTCCGGCCCCGACGGCACCAGCCGCCGGTGGTCGCACCGCCCGCTGGTACAGCTTCAGCGGAGCCGGCGCCACAGGCAACCAAACCAATACAGCGAGCAACCGGACGCTTTACTTACACTATCTTCGTTAAACTTTTATCCGCAACGGACTGACACGATGATGTGAGTGACTAAGGCCGCACACGACGATGCAAGCTCGCCCGCAACACTCCGGCGCGCACGTGTAAACGTCTGTCGGCACAGTGGCGCTGGCAGCTGCAGCATGAGGGTGCCCAGTCCGGTGGGTTCAAAGGACGCTACCACGCACTAAACTCCGGCGCTGAGAGGTGGCGTGCGCCGCGCCGGTGGCCCGCGAGACGCTGAGCGGCGGCAGCAGGCGGCTGCATCACGCATCTCACATAAAAACCGTTCCCAGCTACACAGGACTGTCGCTAGTGAAATGATCAAACATGAAACAGACATGAGGCCGCAGGAGTCACTTTATGTATGTAGCGAAGAGGACGGAACGACATCTCGGCGAAGGAAATAAAAAATGAAAACGAACATGTCGGCACAAAATGTTGCGAACGTCTGGCCGGCGGCTGCGGATAAGAGGCCGGCGGCGTGGTCAGCTCGCAGACGACGACTGGGCGACGCTGCGGCACGCGACGCGGAAAATCTAGATCATAGCACGCGCCACACGCCCGGGCGAGACGCGCCGGTGAACCGACGGGCCCCTCGCGAGCTGCACGCCATCACACTGCCCCGAGGCCCGCGATGGCCGCGGCACGCGTCAGCGAGGCCGTGAGCGGGCGGTTCGCGCGCTTCGCGGCGACCCTGGACGATCCGGCGGAGGAGCCGGTGAGGGTGTTCGACCCGCTGCCGCCGAAGCCGCTGCGGGAGCTGCAGCTCATCAGGGAGGTGACCGCGCGGCTCGGCGCCAAGAAGCGCGAGGACGTGCGGAAGGCGGCGGTGAGCTGTTATTGTTTATCTTTCGTCTTGCGCCTGCTTAACGTCTCGCTGCTGGGGCGTCCCTCGGCACACTGATTGATACCATTTCCGGCTAAAAGTTATTTAACGGGAATAAATTATTATAATCACTTTGAAGGTATTTTGTAGTGGCAGAAGACGGGGACTGATAAGTGGATCCATTTTAAATAAAACGTCCTTTTGAATTAAAAAAAATATTTTATTACACGATTTTACATTTTACAGCGGGCCGCAGATGAGGCAGCGGGGACTGAGACGAAATCCACTGAAGAGGAGAAGCCGAAACGAGAAAACTAAATTAAGTTACAAAAATAGTCTTATCTAATCCTTACAATAAAATTAACTTATTTACGTAATAATGCTACCATTCAGCTCTCACCACTTGCACCGTATTAAGACAATTAAAAAAAAAATGTACTTATGAAAAAATTTGAAATTTTCCAAAAAAAAAAAACCGCGAATATTTTCTGTTCAACTTGTCCACCGCCCATAGTTAAATAATCGCTAAGTAGAAAAGTTACGTCTCGCGATAAAAATATATTTAGAGTTCTAATTAGTTTATAAACGTATGCTGTAATGAAATACACGTAGATAAATGTGAAACGGGAACCGCCGCACGAGGCGTTACTTCTTAAGTTTATTATGCAGTACCGCAATACTCTCGTTCAGTAGAAATGTAGTTTCCGAAGGTTTAGTAGTTTTAATTTTAATTAAATGTAATAGCCCCGGAGTTTGTCAATGAATATGTTAATCATGTATTAAAATAAACAGTTTGCTTATGACTTGACGTTTAATTCTTTGTAAAAGGCTTCGAACTCCCGTTAACACAGGAGCACCACTCCGTCGCCGCTGGTGCATCAAGCCGATGCAACACCACAACTGCCTCGCGGTACAAACTGTGAGCCGTCGGGAGTTGTTACAGTAAATCGTATGTCTCCTTCAAACTGCGTGACGAGACTTATGTCAGTTTAAGCTTAATTTAAAATTGAAAAACTAGACTGGTATGTAGAACTAGTCACGGCGCGCGGACATAAAAACGGGCGGTGTAAACTGTAGGAAGACACTGTTGAGAAGAAGCTGTAATAGTCCTCTAAGAGACTAAACAGCGCAAACTTCACGGAACCCAGCAGCAGCAGCGGCCAGAGTGATGTAGTGGTCATCTCACGGACCACCGGACCCGCGGGCCAGTTTCCATGAAGCTGCAACAGTCGTCAAAAAGACTAACAGCACAAGCTTCACCGAACCCAGCAGCAGCAGCAGCAGTGTTCGAAGACAATTCAACTCGAGAAACTACTGGGCCGTCCCTCATAATAATTGACAGATATATAACATGTGAAAAAAGTTTCATTATTTCTGTACAACTCGCCCTAAGTTGTACTTAACCATACAAAATCTATAACGAAATACTGTTCAATAAATTCAGTTTCAAATAAATATTGCCAGTCACCTCTGCTTGCATTGCCAGCGGTTACAATATTCATATAGTGCACGGTGCCACCACAATTCAAGTTTGGTTTCTTCGCTGAATACCACTCAACTCTTTTAGAAATTACATGCTTCTGGTGACAACAGTTGAGAATGCTGTTCGGAACATGGTATTCAAGAAAGCTATGCCAGTTTCATTAGCGAGCGTTTACTGTAAATAAAAATTGATCAGAAACTTGTCAAGTTTTATTGTCACAATTGCATACTGCTTGTACATAACATCCGCAGAACAAGTATTGGCCATTCCCAAAATGAAACCGGGCCAGTGTTAAATTTTAACTGTAAAAACTTAGAAATAAAATACACAATTATTAGTTATGATAGAAAAAGTATAATCATTATCTCATAGCACATGTTAGTATAACTTTAAACTAGGAATTGTCTGTCATTACATCCTCGTCCTCGTCCTCGGGCTCTGCGAGGTCGGGGTGGCAGACTCTTATGTGGAGATTCAGGTTTATCTTGACGATGAAACTTTTACCGCAAGTGGAACACTTGTGCGGGCGCTTCACGTCGTCGTCGACGGTGGGCGGGTGCGCCCTGGCGAGGTGTGTCCGCAACAACGAGGAATGCATAGTTCTATCGCACTGTGTACATTTCACGAGGCAGTCGAGGGGCTGGCCCTCGTGGGTCTGCCTGTGCTTCTCCATTGTAATCTTGGACACAAATAACTTTTGACAAAAGTCGCACTTGAAATTTTTCACTTTTGTATGCTTCTTCATATGATTTTTGAGACAGTTTTTAGTCGGCAACATTTCATCACATTTAGAACACTTGAACTTCTTGATGTCATTGTGCAGCTGCAGATGGAGCTTCAGGTAGGCCTGGCCCGTGAAGCTCTTGTTGCAGATCTCGCAGTTGATGGTGCTGGTGGATGAGTGGGTCTGCATATGGCTCTTGAGGAACTGCGCCGCGACAAAGCTGCGATCGCACACCTCGCAAATGTACTTCTTGGAGGCGATGCCCTCGTGTTTGCTGCGATGTATGTCGAGATGGTACTGCGAGTTCACTTTTACGTCGCACAGGTCGCACTTGAACTTGCGCCGCTTCTTGGGGCCCTCTTTTATTGGCGCCACCTCGGGCACCATCTGCGGCGTGTCCTTGTCGTTGCCGTGGAACTTTTTATGCAGCATCAAGTACTCCATGCCCTCGAAGGTCAGGTCGCACACGTCGCACCGGTACCTGGTGTCGTTTTGTTGCTGCTTCATCTCGTAAGTCACATTATTATCACCACCGTTATACTGCTCGGCCATTTTTTCAAGTTTAACAGATCTATTATCGTTGTGCATCTGTTTCTCGCTACCAGCCGGTTCCATAACACTCTTCATCCAATGATCTTGAATGCCGACGCCGGACTTCGTCTCCATTTGCAGAAGTGACGCTAGGGACACATAACAAGGCGAGAGCGATATTGATCCGTAAAACGTATAGTCTTACATTCAATATCGCATAAACGTAGTGTTGTTGCAATAGAAACGCTATTTGCGCATTGTTGTCATGATCGTACCGAAAATTTTCAACTTTTCCATGTGAAACACAAAAGCGAGCCTTGTTACAGTACCATAAATTCCAAAAGAGAAGCGAAGCGCGTTGGTTTTTTTTCATAGCATTAATGACAGCGATAACTTTTTAACGTTGACATGAAAATTGTTGCCACTACAAAGGTAACTAACCTACTACCTAACTAACGATTTTCAAATGATTATTTATTCATTACATCATGTGGAAATTCTTCTTATGAATATTGAATGAAATTAATTTTTTTACTAAAATTTGTAACCCAAAAGTATACAATAGTCATCCCTAATATAGTTTTTCAATATTTTGTTTTTGTGTCCAATAATTTTTAGAAGGGCAACTTGTTAATTAATTTAATTATTAAAGTATAACGACTGTATTTTGACAAACATCAAACAAAATACCAAATGCTTGATATTGTTTATTTATAATAAAATATAATGTAATTCGATGAAGATTGTTAGGAAAATAATACGCTTTATTGTATTGTAATTTAGCATTTACCGAAGCAAAAAATTCTGCATTCCACGACTAAGCGTATATTTTATGTGGACATTATTCGCCAACTTCATACATAAATCAAAAAAGGTGTGGATATTTGTGAATGTCATATATCCTAACCTGGCATAATTTCTTTTATGTTAGTTGCGACGTAATAATGAGTTGTAAAATGACTACGGCTGATTGGCGACGGGGAATGTTGATCCAATGATGTAAATAAGAAATGCGGTATATCAATAAATGTTAAGTTTTACAGACAGACCCTAGCGCCTAGTCAACAGGCCAATGAACAATGTACGTGTGGTGTTAGGCTAGGGCATTGAAGAGATAACCTTAGATAACTAAATAATGTCACTACTGATGGCTATTAAAACAGGGTGTTAAAACAATGGTATAAAATTTAAATATTTATTTACATATCCAGCGAAGAAATCATACTACATTGATATTTTACAATAAATAATCATCTCATTGTTAACCCCACTTATAATGAACAGTTGAGAGTAACCTTAGATTTAAATTGTACTTTGTAGTCACACTTGTTATTGTTTGTGTATTGTAACAAAACTACAGGAAAGAGAAATGAGTGCATACTTTTGGAATAACACAGTATGTGTTAAACATTTAGCTATGTGTCTTGAAATTGTTCACAATGTTAATTAATATTTGTAACTAGACCATGTGTTGTCTTCTCCAGTGAATGTAACACTGGATCATGTTTACAGGTCAATGTTTTCTGTTGTAACCCATGAACCCATTTCCAGTCTTGATAATTTAATTATTTAAAGTTAATTTCAAGACCTATTCTATTATATATTAGTTCATTTCAATGATATAGTACTTCATTAATTATTGAGAAAAAACAACTTGTCATCACTATTTCCATCCAAAAATTCAAACAAAGCTCCTATATATTAATTGAAAACTTAATTGTCCTGTAGAGATGGCGACACATTCTTCCCGAGTACATTTTCCTGATATTTCAGCTGTTTCACGTTTGTCGGATCATTTAAATTCTCATCCTCAGCCAGCCTCTCCAATCTTTGATCTTGAACAGGTTCTATAACAACATAAAAGATGTTGTTATTACTAAATATTGTCAGAGAATAAATATCAGAAACTACAATTACATAAGAAAAATCAATGAGGCCATACAGTGGAGAGTGAACCTTGCAATCACAACTCAATGCTATTAAAATTGCATACTCACTGTTATAAGGAGTATATCTGTCTGATAGTAGACCTTCAAGGTTGTATCCAATTATACCAATAACAGCTGCGATGGGTAATGTTATATATGGTGCATTTGTCCGCAGGAATTGCATCAGTATAGGCCACATCTAGGAAAATCGACATTAACAACTAATTATTTGAAAATTAACCAGGGAACAATGTAATCTTTTACAAGCATTGATTTTGTTTATTTACGTTTATATAATGAAGACCACTATATATATAATATTAAAGTATAAAAAGAAAACAACACGCACAAACAACGGACAGTGCCGACTATTTAATTTAGCAATTTTTTCATTTAAATACATAAATATTACTTTACCGGTTATTTATTAATTAGATATTCAAAACTAATACAAACCTTAAATTTCTATTTATTATAGTAATTTTTTAATTGTATTAATCGTAAACTTTATAAAAATATTTAGTCGAAAATAATCGTAATCAGTTATTGACCATGAAGCATTTTTGATATTCTTTTTATTATTAAATTTTTGACAAATGTCACTCCAAAAACATATTCTTCTTAATTTTTTAGTAAGTGCAAATATATCGAAATGATTATGAGAAATAAAATATGTACTATTTTATTACTTCTTATCGTTTTCCTATATTTCTTTTTATGTTTCAGTTTCATTAAAATATAAAAAAATATACTCATTTTTAATCGAGATTTAAAAAAGAGGCCAAGGAGAAGGTATACCTTTGTAAATCATGTTTTTATAATACAATAAAAAAAAATTCGCAATTATTTAATTTAAAAGAAAAAAATAATAGATAAGCAACAGGTTTCTTTTTGTTTCTTTGCGATGGCTGTAAGATTAAAACGTTTTAGTCTTTTGAAATCAAATTTCGAAGTAAAGATAACGTCATATGGTTTTGAAAACAACTTTATAGTAATAAAAAAATAAGAAGAAATATGTACATACTGTCCTAGAAATAATTAGATAACTTTGACCGAAATGTATCAACTGCATAGTATTAGATTTACTCTTGGAAATATTTTCACAAATAGACCAAAGAAAATTAATAAGTTAAAATATTTATATAATGGAAATTATTCACGATATCAAAGTACTAAAACTCCACAACCAAAAACTGCTAGTTCCGTTTACCAATGTATGAATATTTTTGACCGAAATGCAAAAATATTACAAAGGGAACGCGCGGCCCGTAGTGAGGATTACCACTTAGTTGAGCATATTAAAGAAGAGGTTGGTTGGAGGACAGCTGATCGAGTTTTTGACATAAAAAGAACTTTTAAAAATGCCGTAGAATTAGGTGAGTCCTTATTTTTAAACATGGCGTTTGCAACTAAAGTATAAGTAACAATGAACTTAACTAGTAATTTTCTATACCTTAGTGGCTTATCTGAGTTATTACATTTACGTCAGTTAATGCATGCAGGTGCCGGTAGGGGGTACGTGTCCCGGCATTTTCTTCCAGACAGTGTAGAAAAGGTCACACTGTGTGATACATCACAGACTCACCTGGACAAAGCGATAGTGGGTGACGGTGTCAAATATGAGAAGGTTGTCATGGATGAAGAGACTTTCGAAGTAAGTAGGTATGTTCATGATGCAATGTGAAATCATTGTAAAGATTTGTCTGTTAATGAAGAGGTTATACAGTACCTTAATTTATCATATAATAAATATAGAAATATTATATGCAAGGGTTAAAATTTTTTAATATAGTCGAGACATTAATAACAAATCTTAGTTTCTTTTAGACTTTGTCCAAGTTTTTCTTAATATCATGAAGTAATGTTAGGAACTAGACATCCACTTGACGGTAATGCATGCACCCCCACAATTTTCTTACAAATAGGATTGTCGTAAAAAAGCAAATGCACCATTTCCATTGTGGCCTGGTTTATGAACAAGTTATATTTAACTCTGCGCAGCAGGATTTTAGATCAAAAGTAGACCCATGTAGTACAGGAATTTGTTTGAGATTTAAATGAAACAAAATTGGTTTATCTTCATTCATAAATGTATAACATCATATAAAAACATAACAGAATAGCGGTACATTTGTAACATGGTTTGAAGTAATTACAAACTGCTTTACGTAAATAAGGCGAAATATACACTTATGAATATGCAGCTATGGCAAGATTTCGAGGTAGGATTAAAAATGTCCCACAGTGCTTCGAAGAGAACAGCATATAATTAACAAACTGAATGTTACAGTTTCCAGAGAACAGTGTAGACCTGCTGGTGTCATCATTGGCCTTGCACTGGGTGAATGACCTACCCGGATGCTTTGACAGGATCATGAGGTGTCTGAAGCCCGATGGGGTGAGTATAAGGGACATAATTAACTTAAAACTTGTACACATAATGAAATTGGAACAAGATTCAAACCATTCATAAAAATAATGTGTCTGTATGTTAATCAACTACTACTTGATACATTTTTTTTTTATGAACTGGGGTATTTTTAATATCTAATTTCATAATTCAACTCCTCAGTGACAATAGACCCGGTTCCGATGAAGCTGTAACAGTCATCAAAAAGACTAAAGCGAGCAAACTTCACCGAACCCAGCAGCAGCAGCTCAATAGGCCCCACCGTTTCATTCTGTTACCCGCACAGTGCAGTCACGGGATCCAGGTTGCTGCGTTACATTCACCAAGTCTATTGACACAGAGAATAGAGAGGTCCATTCAAATTTGAACCTTACTCTACCCCCTCTTAAGGATGGTATTTGGAAAAAACTTCTATCTGTAGATACCTACCATCACACAAAGCACATCCTTACAATTCTCTAGGGGCAGCGCTTTCGTCTGTGCATTTGACGCTGAGTGGGCTGACGTGGTGTACCTTTGCACGGTCACGGCAGGCGTTCCTGGCGTGCGTGTTCGGCGGGGACACGCTGGTGGAGCTGCGGCAGGCGCTGCAGCTGGCCGAGACGGAGCGGCTGGGCGGGCTCGCGCCGCACATCTCGCCCTTCGCGCGCATCCGCGACATCGGCGGCCTGCTCAACGCGTGAGTGGCCGCTGCTCACGCGAACTTTACCCGCGTGCCCTTCTACGCCCGAGCTATAGCAATGTTTGTTTGTGCACTACTGCCCCGCTATCACAATTGCATTGGGCTGTCGTTACTATCACCCGGCTAACCGCCGGTGCGGAGTGGTACCAGAGGAACGTAGACCTGTACAGTGACCTTCGACTTCCCATGATTCGACAGTTCGTCAACGACTGCGCTCTCAAACACTTCGAGGTGGGTATGAAC
>DWQX01007094.1:0-10517 GCA_018245475.1 Pharmacophagus antenor | reverse complement strand
AGCAGCTGCTTTAGTATTATCACATTTTCATTTACGTAACCCGTTGTCGGCGTAAGACGCCGTGAGCGGGGGAAACCCTAGGTGTCAGTCGTCTTGCTGCGTGTGTAAATACGCGAATCGGCTTTGTTCATGCTCACCCACCGCAGTAATGCAATTAAGAGGTGGTGTGTTCTTTACAATATCGCTAATTCCCTCCTACGTCAAGTACATTTTATTTTTGCATGTAGAAAAATTTTAAAATACAATTTCATTTTTAATAATTTCTTCATGCTCATCGCTTCTACTGTATTATGACACGTTTTACACAAATCCCATGCTTTGGGTAAAGCCTTACACTTTACAGAGTTACAACACAGAGCCGGTACTACAGTGCAAGCCGAAAAGCCAGGCGTGCCGTAATAAAAGAGATAGGTAAACTAAAATGTTATATTTAGAACATGTTATTCGTGCAATAAAAGTTATGTTTTATTAGTTTCGTACACTGCGCGTCGGTCATATCTGAACATGAGGTCGCAATATTTCTTGAGCATACAAATTTTCAATAGCCGTATGCTTACGGTCGCTCAACCAGTTAGATCTAAGGCAGGAAAGAAGTAATCTCGAATCAAGCAATTTTAACATTCCACATCCTCTATCACTAAGGAACCTGAACTCGTACTTTATGTACGGAAACAAAATATGATTAAAAACAACTTGTAATTTATAATATTATCATATAATACGATTAAATATATGAATCACCTACGGAGGTTGTAAAAGTTTGTAGACTTTAAATTACAATTTACTTCGCTAAAATAACTCGGAATCATTTAGCTCGCGCAAACTGAGCGACGTCTAGCTGATTGCCGACTGTGGGCGGCGGGGTACGCTTCGCACAACTGTCATCAATCAAGTAGACGGACTCAAATATCTGATTAGATTTTCCGACCGTCCTCTGTTTGTTTGTCTTTGTTTAATTACCTATTTAATGCGAAATGTTTACTTCAAAAATAGTCTTCTTTCGCATACCTAGTGTACTTGCACTTTTTACACTGAAATATATGATTAATTTAACAAACTATAGATATTGTGTTAAAATTAAACTACAAAGGTATAAAATAAGTTGTGGGAATTATATTTTCGTAATCTATTGTACTCCCTAGATTTCCTGGATATTTTTGGTAAGGTATTTATCGTGCCATTAATTTTGTTTATATTAACGTTGAGATGAAACGCCGTGAAAATTTACATGAAATTTTCAAATATTATTCCAAGCCCGAGCAAAAGCCATTTAACAATAATTTTATCGAATTTTATATCCATCATATTAAAGCGCTAGTGGCTCGGAACGTCCATTATCCCTCGTGGAGTTCCCCGAGGAAATCTCACCGCATTCAAATATTTAATTACTTCGGCTCTCGATCATTTATAAACTCGAACGGGAGTGCTATCATAAAACGCGCTAATGCCTTATAATTAAAATATTCTCAACAAGCCGTGGCGTAATGGCACCTCCGGCGACGGTTTCCTTCGTTGAAAAAAAACGCATAAAAAATTACATTCACCCCAGAGGACTCACCCCTTGTGTCGGGAAAATCGATTAAAAAGAGGAGTTGCGGGGCGGGGGAGCGGCGGGCGGTGGGGGTTTAATATGTACGAAAAAATGCACGACCGTGCGGGAGCGAGGGAGAGATCTAAGGAGCGGGCCTCGAGTTGCCTTCAATTTTTATAATTACGTTCATACGTGAGCGCGACCGGCCGCCGCGCCGTCTCCCGCCGCTCTCATTTATTTACGCGGTCTCCGCCCCGCCGCGTCCCTCGTTGTCCCGTCACGCTCTAGTCTACGATCACTTTTTAATTTTTAACTAACTACCTATGTAACACGGCGAGCTGAATCTCAATCGTAAAAGGCATCAGGCGGAGCCTCTGCGTCTCGCGTCTAACGATCGCTTCGTTCTTATAAGAGCAGCTAACAACGAACGCGCTTTCAAAATAAGTCGTATTATAACTTTTCCGTTTCCACGACGAAATCAATTTCCATCAGTGGAAGAACTCGAAACTTTTCCACACACGCGGCAATCAAGGAAAGGAGGAGGCAATAAGAGCGGGATAACCGACCGGAGGACGTTATCTCTGGAGACGGTTTGCAAATGAGCGCGCGGCGCACACACGCGCGCTCCGGCCCGCGCTCACATACGCCGCGTACATCCGTGCGTACATTTTATAAATAGATATCGCTTTTTTATCCGGGTACAAGAATACGTAAGGGGGTTGCCACCCGGCGTAGGGGGAGTCCCCTGCGGGGGACGTGTTGGATTTCAGATTGCTACGAACTGCAAAAATGAGGGATGAAAGAAATATAGCTTAAAACGCAGATATTTCCCGGCGTCTTAAGGCACGGCTGCGGCGGGGGTGAGTTGGGGTGTGTGTGTGTGGAACAAAGTGGAGTGGCGATATTGAACCAAAACGAAACGGTAAACGAACCGTACGCGTCCGTTCTAATGCGAATTTATAATTTGGACATTGACCCGGACGGCGCTTTGAACTCGGCGAGAGGGTCCGCCGCGAAGGTGAATTTACAAAGAGCACAGATTTGATTTATAAATAGGGGTCCGCGGCGGGATGCACTGACCGCTCGTGTATTTGAGAGCACCTCTCCATTACGCCTTGAGATTATCAGAGCGGCGCGCAGCTCGCAGCGTTGCGATGTTTCGGCGCAATGAGCGCGTGTTTAGGCGTATCCTCATTGCGCAGGTTAACGCTTGTGTCCGTCGACCTAATTGCCGTCGCGCCGTCTCTAATCGGGATATGCGCCACGCGATAATTGCGACTCGGGGACGACGTACGTGCGCGCAGACCGGACGCATTACAACAGTAGCGAAGAGACATTCGTGACATCCATTGTTTTTTTTACGGTCATAATATACAATTGATGAATATATAAATACTCATTCTTTAAATAAACATTAAAATATTTTGATTACATAAAATTCATATACTCGAGTTATATCATTATGTTAGTAATGAAAGGAATGCGGCATGTGGAACGTACTGACGTCGTCCAATTTACCACCGGCACGATTGCGTCTCCCGTTAATTCACTAATGAGCTAAGTATGTAGGTGTAGCGCGGGCGAAATAAACGTTACATTTACAATTGTCACACATTAGCATTAAACAGATAATAACTTCGACGTAGCAGGCAGCTAAAGCTAACAACGTGCAGCCTTAAATTACGTGTCAATGAATTTATTGCGCCTACGTGACGCAATGGCCATCCATTTAGCTAAACTGCGTTGTCTTAGCGCAAAAGTGAAAATTGCGTACGTGAACTGGAAGAAAAAATATTAAAAATTAATCAAGACCCCGGGCGGTGCGGGGGGCGGGAGCGGTGCGCGGTGCGGGGTGAGCATGTGTCGACAAAAAAGCGTCTCCCTTACGTTTGGCACGTGCGGGGCGCCGTTAAGGCCCCGTTCCGCCGCCGAGTTAAAAGTTCTCTCGGACAAACAGAGGATTTGTCACAATTACGGTGAGGGCGCAGCGTCCCTACTTGATTAAAACCTAAATCACGTGACGTGTTTACAGCCGAGCCGAGGTGTTTTCAATTTGCCGATTCTTGGACGCGCCATTGGCGTTCCGGACACGTTCGAAGCACCTATCTGGGAGCGGCGAGCGTTTTGAATTCGCTGCGAATTAAATTATTGACGATTTCGTTCGTCTCAGTCTCGCCCGGTCCACCCACTGTGAATCCTTCAATAGTCACGTTTTCTAATTACCCCCTAATGTTCCCCGTAAACCGTGAAAGATTGCGAAACTTCGTTTTCGACGGTAGCTTTCGAGCCGTTAGAAGGGAAGATTAACACTCGAATTAATCGGAAGATTAAACATAATGAAAGAAAATCTCATTATGGCTGGTATAATGGCGGCGAGAAATATCGCCCGGCGAACGGAAGAGAAAAAAAATGTGCCACATAAAAGAAAAAGAAAAGGCGAGTGCGAAGAAAATTAAAGAATAAAATGAAATTAAAAAATGTAAAAAAAAATGTAATCGACGCTGGAGCGCGATTAGGGGGAAATGCAAACAGGACGCGGGACGAGAGGAAAGTGAGACGGGAGAGAGGAGGTTTGAAAGTTCTCCATTAAAGAGCGGCTACAGAAAGTCTTGTTGTGATTAGATTTTTTCTCATCTCCTTAAATCAGCGCAGTCCGACCGCTGACACTCCGTTTGCTTAATTTGTAATCGAGACTTGTTAACTTTCTTCAAGTGCTCGTTATATTCTCTTTTTCATGACGAAGACTTTTTAATGAGCACTTCATAAAAATTGTATTACAATTACAATTGTGTGGAAGTTTTATTTGGTGGCAGCTTGTGTGTTATGAATTAGTGTTATGTACTAAATCATTGTAGAAGTATGTTGGTATCTAATTTGGTTTTTTAAAAAGCAATCAGGAAATGTTTTTTTTTTCTGTACAGGGTGTAAAGGGAAGTTAAGTGTATATTTTTATGTTGTAAAATATAACAAAGACAAAGCATTTTTACCAATCAAATCATTATCATTTTTGAAATAATTAATCATAAAATTTAAACAATGGTCATAAAGGTTCCCAAAATTCAATTCATATCGTGTTCATTGTTTTTGTTTATTAATCCAATCATTTTTATAACAAAATAACGGGATTTTCACTTCACGAAGGTAAATGAAACGCCTCAAGTCATTTCCATTTTAAAGCGCTTATTTTTCCGTCTCTCCTATCCCCATTGAATTTCCTCCGAGTCTTCGAGTCTAATTAATTCCCGTCGGTGTCCAAGCGTGCCTCGGAGCTTAATTAACCATCTCGCTTTGTAATTACCACGCTTAAACTTGTCGGAAGTGGTCGGAAATTGTCGGAAATTGTCGAGATCTGTCGGGAGTCGAATGCCCGGTCAGCCGGCCAATTAAGGGGCCCGCCTACGAAGCGATTAAGCAATTAAAAGGCGGGCGGTCAGGCAGCGGCTCATTTAACTCGCCTTGGATTTTCCTGTTGGGAAAGTTTTAATTTTTGATCATTTACTTGGTTTGGCACCGTGGCATCTTGTACTGATCGTCGAGGTGAAAGTTTAGCCACTTGTGGTTAAGTTGCAATTTTGTTTAACTGGAGTAATTAATATAACAAAGCTAAGTTGTTTTATTATATTAATAATACATTATTATCATGTTTAAGGTGAACAGATTCAATGCCAGAAGACATCTTAATTTTTGTCCTGTACCTTAATCAAGTTACCGCATTTCCGTGCATCATAATTTCAATTATAATGCAGCGGAGTTGGCATTGCTATGTTAACAATATTTTTACAGGCTAAATTTCACTATTTTAAATATATTATCGTTAAAGTTATTTTAAAAGGCAATAATTATTTTTATTTCTTATTGCCAATAAATTTTTTTACAAACTTTATCAAAATGGCTGTTAAGCGGTGGAGTAAAGCAATTTGCTAAACGCTTTTACACCAACTTTATTAACACCCTGACCTGCAACCCCAAATCTCTTTGTAATAATTAAACACAAACCTCAGCAGATAATCATAGAGCGCCGGGAGGGTTGAGTCATTAATTAAAAGAAACCTTTGGACTCTTCTTACAAACAAGATATTATCCCTTCAACCCTTCCGACCTTATTAAAGTCAAAGTCGACGTTCGTATTAATTCAATAAAGCGTTGTAAACTGCGCAAACAGACGGCGGAGAAAGGGTTAATTTGCATGTCGGCGTTGGCGGGGTTAACCGCCGCTTCATTAGGGCGCGACAATTAACAGACTTTGATGGGGGTCGGAGGGAAACTCATGGGAAAGTTGCGGTAGGTTAGTGTTCTATAATTAAGATGTATATGAAAACCTCGTGACATGATTACCGTTCCACACTGCGCTTGTCTTATTTGTTTTGCAAATATTTGTTACAATACTTGTGTGATTCTATCACCCTTACGTAGTAGTTAACTTTTGTATATATGAATATGTCAGATAAATGTAATGGTTTTGTAATCTTACGTAAATAAAGCGACATAAAATGTTAATTTTAGTTTAGGCGTCATACAAATTATGCCTCTGTATATAATGAAATATTTAATAAAAAAAAAATAACAGCAAAAAAATTTCAAATTCTTACAAATTTTCATTCAGTTTCATTGCTGTAGTTACTTAAAAATGTGAAAGTGGAGGAACGTAAACCATGATTATAGAAATTAGTTAAAGTGAAAGAGAAACAAAAAAAAAGTTATTTGAAAGACAAATGAAGGAATGTGGCCGAAACAAGCGCGGCAGGCGTGTCTCATACATTTATAATTTACTAATTTGTTGTTAGAAACGGATAAAATTACAGCCTTTCAATTATATTAGTATTAATGAAGACTTCCTGTTTCTCCGTTAAACCTTTTTAATGGGCTGAAAATGTTTTTATTTTTAACTCATTCATTATTTTGTTTTGTGTCCTTTTAGTTGGCAGGTCAAATTTAAATCTGTTTTACGTACTTTCATGCCATTCATTTTTTATTTGAAAAAAATAATGTAGGTGTGTTTTGTAATATTATACAATTCAAGTTAGTGTGTGTTTATAATAAGCAATAAATATTAATTTAGCAGACATTAATCTTTGTCCATTCCAACAGTACATGACAGGAGAGACTGGAACAATACAAAACACTGTAAAGTTACTCTGAGTTTGTTCAAATACAGGAATTGATTTAGGATGAAATACAGGATTAGAATAGACGTAACATTATAATTGAAGCCATAATAACACAATCGGCAGTAATATTACAGTATTACACATATATTACAGATTATAGATATTTATAATAAATATGTACTGAAGTTTAGTTAATAATAAAATTATTTTTTTTATTTATATACCTTCTCGCACAATTTAAAAAAAAAAAAATTTTATTTATTGTGCGCATGTTTTGTCTGCAAAAACATTCAAATTACTCTCCATTTTAAAATTTACTAGAACAGAATGCCGTAGAGTTAAGTTTGTCTTTACAGATATACTTAATAATACTTACAAATATAAATAGGTGTACATAAAGAAGTAATGAAAGTAGTTCTTTGTTTTAATACTTTTAACACGGCTGATAACACTTCTTGTTTAGTATGGTAAATAGTTCACTAGTAAAAAATGTGTTCTTTTATGTTACTATTTCACGGACCGTTTCCTGTTATACGACCCGTGAACATTGACGTCAACATGTTAGTTTTTACTTTAAACCGATTAATAAGTATTGCCGCTACTTTATACGGCTTTTTGTTATGTATATCAAACTATGTATCCCATAATCTTAGTTCAATAGTTTTTTGATAAACGAACTGAAATTGTATTGAAACTGAAAAAAAACGAATTGAAAATTGATATATAACTTTTTCCTTGTTGTCGCATCGATATAACACTGCAAAAAAATCTTGTTACTTGTTTTCGTTATTTCAAAATAGCAAATTGAATTTTTTTACATCAGTATGATGTGTATACCTAAATTTTATTTAATTTCCAAATATATCCAAAAGTATTTCGTACAATAAAATTTAATTATGTTGCTAAAAATAATGTTTAAAGGATGTGAAATACTAAAAATATTATCAAACTCTCTAAAACAAATATTGTAATGGTAAGCTAACGGCGTGAAAAATCACAATAACTGTATGACATTTTCTACACAACTACATAAGTCTATGTATGTTTGTTTTATGTTTTTTAATTAGTAATTTGTGGTATTATAGATTAAAGTTGGGGAAATATCCCTAATTAACGATAAATATTAATTTTCATACATTTTAAAATGGGTTTAATCAATTCTTACACATATGAAATCTACAAGTGGCAATATCTGGTAAAAATATCTATCTATATAATCGTCACAAAATTATGAATTTTAGTGTTTCTTGAAAAAGACCTATTTTGATAAAAATTTATAACGATTCATGTATTCCTTTAATTAATAAAAATAAAACTATATTTTTCATACAATTCGTTTCGGCCATGTTGCGATTATTAAATGAACTTTGTTAGCAATATTATCGTGTCCGCGCACAGTTAGGGGCGAGTGTGCGTCGGCGTCGATCGACCGATGCAATTTTGATTGATTGTATTGCTTAGTGTAGTGTAACCAATCTCATTGAAAACCAGCATTGTATGGCATCGGAAAGGCCATTGCTGCGTGCGACGCGCGGCTTGTCAAACGGTTTAAATTGAAAAAAAAAAGGGGGACAACCCTAAATGGAGACTCTTAATGCGACTTTGACATTTTACATTTCTGAAGGCTTTTGTACTAAATTTTTAGAAAAAATTATGTCGAATTTTTCTTTGTAAATGCGACCAAGGCATAAGATAAATAAAAATTGATAATTTCGCTTGTTATAATAGAGAATAAGAGAGTAAAAAGACTTCAATTATAAAGACAAATTAAGTAACAAACCGTATTATCGATTCCTTCCTATTGTATAAAAAATTTAGTTATGTCAAATGGCTTTTAATGACATTAATAAAAATCTTACCAAAAGGTTTAAACCTCAACACTGGAATTACTAATGTTAATAAACAAGATCGGTACAATAGGTATGGGTTCAACAATACTAGATTGAACGATATGACAAGCTCAAACATCGATCTTTGTTTAATTTAAAATGATACGATATGGGAGAGCCGGGAGGAATTTAAGAGAGCTGGACGCGATCGATTTTTGAGTTGCGACTAAGTTAATTATACTCTTTTTACCTAAATTGTTTACGAAAAAAAGAGATATTGCATCGCAACAAAGCTCTTTTGAATTACAAAGGAGTGTAAGCTTGGTCGAAGAAAACAACAATTAGAATAGCCGATATTGGCGCATCGCCGCGAGCGCCCTTTGTCGGACCACCCTCACCTCCCCATTATTTTATCTAATCAAAAAGTTTTAAAAGGAAATATTATGCCGGCCTTTATTATAATTCAACTTTCTTTAGGAGGGGAAACGCGAGATATATTTTTAATAACGCTCGAAGCAAAGAAAGTTGCTGTTTGAATTAAAGCGACACTTCTTAACGCGTGGAACGGGGCTTTCCTTACTAGCAAATGATTTGGACAGGCCAAGTTTGTAAATTATTTATTACCAACATTTTTATACCTTATTACATTTACACGTATGTAGTAACTTCAAAAAGAACAAGTCTTCATCAATAATAATATTCAAGTTTCTATTCTCATAATAATAAAAAGGATAAATTATCTTTAGTCTATTTGCTGTTTTAGGTTCTATGGAAATTCCTAGAAAAATATTCTTTAACTTGAAGAAAGGAAAACTTAACATTTCTATAATTAAGGAGACGCAGAAAAAAGTTCTCCCAAAAACGGAGGGTTGGAAGTGGTGGGCCACCCTAGACAATTTCTTTACTCAACATTTTCCGTAAATAAGTATTTTTTTAAACACATTCAAGAGAAAATAAGTTTAGTAGCATAGACATATGACTCAGATTGCAATGTCAGGTTGTAGATTATTTTTCTGAGACGGCGTTTATTTTGGCACACCTTGTATGCGTAAATCAGAGCCCGCAGCGTAAGTATTTCTCAGACAAAAAGATGCAATTATATGCAGGAGAGGGATGCGACGGCACTTTGAGAACAAAATCAAAACAATTTCAGAATTCGTTTTTACTTGCTGATGTATTGAATCAAATGTACATAATTTAACTGCCTCGCGTCTTATGTTTATCGTAACAAAAGTTTACATAATTCGGCGCGCTTAGCGTTATGCTTTGTCTACATTTTGTTCTATTCGGTGATGATTTTGTTTTAGTGAACACTTAGCTTTTAATTTTCTTTGGAATAGTTATTAGGGTTAACACAATTTATTTTAAATCTACTAGTGAACGTTCTTTCTTGTTGCTTCAGCCAGATATATAAAATGAAACGAATAGAATAATATTGCAAATGCAATAATTTCTATTCTACGGTTAGCGTACCCTTTTATTGGGTCTAAGCTTATTATTTTTTGTGATTGCATTATGTTTGATGTTTGTAGTATTAGTCGAATTTTGAACATAACTCGTCCTTTGCCGGGGACTATGCAGCGAGATCAGTAATCTAAAAACTAAAATATTTTCAGCACATCCATTACATAATTTATGAGAGTGAGTAAACAAAGCATCAGGAAGTCACGCGCTGCCAATATGACCGGCGCGGGAACACTCTATATACAATGAATAGTTGCAAACATTGGGTCAAGGTTCCACGTACCTCAATGTCGCGAAACGGGACCCGCCGCCACTCCGAAAAAACATCGACTGGGGTTCCGCAAGCGCACACGCGACAAAATAAACGTATACTTAGTTACAGTAAATTGTGCTTAAATATTTGAGATTGTAGTTTGTTTTTTTATTTATCCCGTATCTTTTGACTCACAGAGAGAGAGTTAGGTTACAGTGATAATTGAGTCAGGTCCTTTTCAATATTTTTTTAATGTTAAATTATCTTCTATTGTTCGTTAAACTATATGTAAAGCTATAGGAAATAAAAAAAAACACTAACTAACATTAATA